>VZRF01012748.1:33872-53725 GCA_013396875.1 Vireo altiloquus | reverse complement strand
GCTGGTTCCCCGTGGCGGACCGGGGCTGAGCCTGCTCTGGTCTCCCTACCTGGCCCGGTCAGCAGTGGGTTGCGGTGCTGGCAGGGGTGAGAGCCTCCTCGTCCCCCGAGATCCCCGTTGGGCAGGTGGAGGCAGAGCCTGAGGAGAGTCGGGGATTTCCCTTGCTGGCAGGCAGCACGGTGGCCTCTCTCGGGCAAGGCGGCAGCTGCCCCCGAGGACGGACAACAGTGCCAGGGAAGCGGGAGCTCCCGTCCGGCTGCCGCTCTTCTGCCCGGCCTCGGCCGGCCGCTCCGGTCAGCATCGTGCCGCCGCCTCCAGCAGTCCCCGCGGGTTTTGGAAGAAGCAAGGGACAGGTCGCACCCGTCTCTTCTCTAAACCAGATTCCTGTTTCAGATACAATCTGTGTTACGGAGGAGCACTCTGCCAACCCAAAACCAGGATGAGTTACTTTTCCCAGCTCTTGGGATCGGCACAAGCCCCACCCGTTTGCACAAGCAGCACTCATGGCAAGGCAACATTTAATCCAAAGAACCTTCTCATGAAGATGTGTAAAGGCAGCGGAAATGTGAGCTGTAAATGTTTTAAATACCAACGGAAAAACTCTTAAGCTAGGTGTATGTGGCACCTGTGGGGATGACTACTACTGTGTGTTTGAAAATTCAGTCGTTGATCTGATTTACAACTTGTTTCATTGCAAATTGCTTTTTTTGACCGAATTTACATCTGCAGTGTTGTTTTATTTTGATCCTGTCTTAGTAGAGCCCATTTTACTGTTATCAGCTAATTCCCAATCTGGGAAGTACTGCAAGCTTCCCATGATCCAGTGGCCTAGCCAGCTTTTCTATAGTAGAAGTCAACATAAACATACTAAAAGAAACACACTAGAGAAACATACTAGAAAATCCTGCAGCCCTGCTTAATTGTTGAATCTGAGGTTCAGAGTGGACCCTCTTCCTAGACTCCCAATGAGCACTTACTCATGGCTAGTTCTAATCTTTGATTCAGACATGGGCAATGGCTCATATCTTAAAGGATATAAAAGAATACCTAAAGCACTCAACAGGAGGGTTTCCCTTATGCTTTTGTGTCTTTGTACTAGCTCAAGTCTAAATCAATTTTCCTTTATGTGTTTCATCCGTATAGTAAGTAATAGAGTGAACTTTGCCATCAGACTTAAAGTTGTTCTTTTACAAATTCATATCAAACCTACTTTTGCTGATGTGTTTGATGGCGATTCTTCAAGCAGGCTAAACTACTCATTCATGACACACCTCTTTTGCAATTCATCAGATAACCAGAGCAGAGGTAGCAGTAACAATATTGAGAATTACATGTCCTTGGTTTTCTCATGTATGTGAAATCAAGTGATAGAGCTCATATGACATGACTTACCTGCAGCTCCACATCCTCTGTACAGACACAACTTTTTTTCAAAAAGAAAGGTTACAGTATTTTTTTAGAGTTGTAGGTTGCTGAGTTGTTTGTTTAATGTGGCAGCTGTGTTGAATACATCTTTGTAATCAGAATAAATGAGGCCAGGATTTCTTCTGCGCTGTATCAGCCAGTCTTATACAAATGCCATTTATAAAAGGATTCAGTGGAACCACATGATGTGATCCTGAGTACAACCTGGCCTGTTGTACTTACTGAAATGGCATCTATTTCATGAGCCTTCCAGATCAGGGAATTGTTGTGCTGATGCCAGGGAAAGGAAAAAATCGTTCACAGCAGTATCTGACCTCATACAGTGTGCATGTCTGGTTGCTAATCTGTACATGCACGGGTGGAAAAACCACTGGAAGTTTAGGTTTCACTGCACCTGTACAGATCAATTTAGCAGTACATGAACTGCCACCTTGAACTTGCAGGGGGAAAAATGAGTTTGCTACACACAGCTACACAGTTTATGCATCTGGCTAGGTACAGGAAGAAGGCAGTCAGCAGAGGATGTCACTGTAACATCACATTATGAAAGCATCTCCAAGCTGCCCTCAAGGTACGGTTGCTGTAATGTTACTTCCAATTGCCCTACATTGCCGGACTACGAAGGGTGAATAGTGGTCTTTCTGTGTTGTCAATGTAATGTTGACCCTCCACATTGTTGTGTTTCTGAACCTCTGATCTTCTGTTCTTTCACCTTTCTGCATTGTACAGATGGAATTCTGTACAATGTACAGATGGAATTCATCACAAGTGAGTAACATCCCCTTCATGAAGTTTTTATTCCTTTCTGTTTTTCTCTATCTGTGATGTAACTGGTCCTTTTTCGAACAGGCAGTTGTCCATTTGTCTTTCATCTTTTCAACAGAAGCAATTTTATGGCACGTATGTTTTAATTCAAAAACAAACAAACAAACAGCCAGCAAAGACTAATGAAGAATATGCCTAATTAATGGAGAATATTCTGTAAGTCAGTTTCTTTGACCTAGATGGTGGTAGTTTCCAGGTTAAAGTTGTTGACCTAAAATTTAGTTCCTGTATGTTTACAAAGAGAGTAGAACTCATGTGATTTCAAAGAGATGTTTACTGTTGGTTTTGTGAGGCAGATAGTGGAATATCATTTCTCATTCTGTGATCACTATTTTGAAAAATAGGTTGCTTGGCAATATGCTCAATAGTATAATGCAATGAGAAAATAATAGAAGAAAAGCAAATAAAGAGTAAGAAGAAGTAGTCACTGGAAACTGGATAGAAAGCGAGACTGAAAATAAAGTTCAAATTTTAACTGTGAAAACCAGTAGTCATTAGAATGAATAAGCCATGAAAGTGACAGGTAACCTTTTCTGATGTTTGGAAGTTTAGAGTGAGTGTTTATTCACAAGCTTTTTGGGCTCAATACTGTGTAACTTGTAACTTGTTTGGTTTCTCAAGGTAAGAGTGGAAGATACCTGTTTCACAGATGAGCTGTTTGCTGTGTTCCTAATGAGATCCAGAAAAGACAGACCACATGAATTCAAAGATATAAAGATAGCAATTTTTCTTTCTCCCTCGTGAGTAATGTATCTCTCCTCAGAAGAAAAGCATTATCAGTCTAGGAAGAAAGTGATTTGGCATAAATCCTTTGTGCCTTAGGTCACTTTCATGTGTGTGCTTCTGCTGGACTCCATAAGCAGTTCAACACAGAGCAGAAGCCTCTGGAATTCCGAGTTTCCTTTCCAGCCACTGCTGAAGATAACTATTTTTTATTCTTGAAAATTTATCTCTTCAATGTGCAACAGATCAAATGTTGCCAAAAAAGTAGGCAAAGACACTTTGTTGCTGAATCAGGCCAATACCCATTTTTGCATTCTGACAGTAAAATTTTTCAGTTTCTTTCATTTTACACATTCCCAATCTACTCATACACCTCTATGCAAGAGCAGAAACCTCAAATTTTGCAAGAAGTAGCTCTCATGTCTAGAGATGGTTTACATATTCTTTATATAGAGTTAGATTTTAACCTTGAACATTCAGCCAAATCTGTTTATGTCAAGTGAACAAATCCTCTTTCTACAGCTGACTACAGACTGTGTTTTTTTGCATTCTTACTAAGCAGCAAAATGTGCTTTATTAAAGACAGGTCTACAAAAGTGAAAACCTTTTTTCTTTCTGCTGTTTTCAGGTGCTGAAATGATGTTTAAAGTAGACTGCATGCTCCCGTAATTTCTTTCCTGAAACAAAAGCAAAGCATTGAAAACTAGTTAATTAAGGAAAAAAAAGAGTCGAACTGACTGGTAAAACAGTGGAATGAAATTTGGTAAGAAATGTGTAAACTGTGATGGAAAGTAAAAGGACACTAGAGTTGGAAATGCAAATATACTGAATCTGGGATTGGTATTGTGTTAGGGCTGAACTGGTAAGTTAAATGGAGCTGATATCTGAAATACTGACAGTATAGTTTCACAGATAAGCTCCTGGGTATTTATTTGGAGAGAAGAAGCAGATGTTAGCTGTACAACTGGTTAGGGATTTCCCGATAAGCTACTTATGTCCGTGAGAAAATGATAACAATTCAAGATCTAAATGGTTATTGTGAATACTGTCAGTAAATCTCCCAAATTTTTTGTTTGTTGTTTTGGTTTTTTTGGTTTTTGTTAAAGAATTTTTCCAGTTGTTGAAAATGCTTCATCATTTCTAAAAGGAAAGGAGTATTATCTTCCATGGCTTTCTATTAAATGTAGATTAATTAGGACAAAACATTTAAAACAGTAAGCTTAATAATTTAAAATTAAAGTTTAAAAATCTGATACAACTCAATGTAGTATTTTTCTTAAATGGATCACAAAAAAATCTGACTTTTTTCACTTTTTATATCTTGGAAATGGAAGTTAAGATCTGGTTCAGGCTGGCAAAACTGTTCGCTGACTATGGAAGCCTATCACCAGGCAAACTCATCATGGACATACAAGGTAGATAACATTAAAATAGAATCTGAAATATTGCACGATAAAACATTTTTATGCCCAATATCTACATACTCTGTTTCTTTGAGCAAAGAATGTGCTGCTTTGAGAGGGAAAAGGTTTTTTTTGTTTTCTTTATTCTCTGTGCACCAAACTGACCTCACTTGAAAAATTCTGGGATAGGGCAGGCTCTGTTTATCCCAAAGTATGCATTGAAGATGTTTGTCATGGCTTGGTGATAGAATAACTGATACATTCAGATAAGCATGAGTATCTTGGCATTGTTTGTGCGTATTTGTACAAATCATCCTCACAGGCTCTCTGGTTCTTAGGAGCACAGTATGCCTGGAACAAGATGGTCCTTGCTGCTAAAAACTGCTGAGACACTCTTCCTATTCTGGGGATACTGAAGTGAGGTAGTCTTTGCGCCTAAAGGAAGACACAGCACAGATTTAATTCGGTAATTTCTTAATGCTACTTCTTAGGTGATTTCTGAATAGAGTATCATGTGTGAAGGACAGGTTTTTTATCACTTACATACCCCCATTTCACTAGACAGTCCTGAATGGTACTGTCTTACAATTCTACAGTGACCTGAAATTTAAGGGTCCAAGAGCTATATACTTTCTAATAGTATATAATATGTATTTCCTCTTCAGAAGTTATTGCATGATTTTCGCTTTTTAGCTGGGCATAATTTTCAATAAGCAGCAAATGTGTTTGCAGCATTTTGGTAATTTTCTTGAAACTAGACTGATAATCCCATTAGTAAAATATGTATGCTACTGAAAATCAATTATACAGTATTTTAGTTACTTTTTTATTATTATAGCAAATTTCTTGAATTATTCAGTAATAAATACATATGAACATAACCAACTTACAAACTTGGTTATTTTACACATCAAGAGGTATTATACTGTTACTTAAAGCTAATATTTTTGTGGCTACCATCCAGGTCTCCTTGTCACTCTCATTGAAGTTCTTCATCAGTTCAAAAGGGACCTTCATTAGATCCTGGGAGTGAAAGTACTGTTGCTGCAGAATCAGGTATGTGTGGTAATTGTGGTAACTGATGCATGATTTTGACCTGTAGGAATAGGCGTCATTGTTATAGTATTTCTGTGAGTGGATGTAGCCTGAAGAGTCTGTTAACTATCCATCAATAGTTGTGTCCAAAGCTTATGGAGCAGAAGTAGAGAACAAGCAGAGTGGCCAAAAGAAAATAAGGATAGCAGTGTCTTACTTGTGAGCTAAGCAATGTCTGATAGTACAGAAAGGACACAGGTTTACAAGCAGTTTTAAAATTGAGCTAGAAATTTATCTAACTGCTAGATATGTCTGAAATGATTACTGACTTTCTGCTCCGATATTTAAAAATATGCTAACTGAGCTTGCCAGGTTGATTAGTCCCTCTAGGACTAGTTTTAACATACCTTTTTGTGGTTTGATATTTTTATTTGATATGTATATATTTACAACATCATTTTTTATCCAATGTAATTTGAATAAATTAAATTGTGGTTAACCTAAATTATTTCATGATTGTTGCATGAATAATAAGACCACACACAGCTCCAGGTAGAACAGGTGAGAACAGTTGAGACAAAGATATAAGACAATCAATAAACACTGCTCCTGTATTCTTAAGTGCAAGTTTCCTCCCTTGTAATGATTTAATGAGTTAAGAAAGACTGCCTATAGGAACAGGGAATCAATAGATTTCTTACCTAAATTATCATTGATCTTTTAATATTTATTGATGTTGGTTACTGCTGCTGCTTTGGTTTCACTGCATGACACTGAAAAGCCAGAGCCAAGAATAACATTATGGGGAAACCTAGTATTTTACACAGGAGGAGAGAGTATGAAGGAATGGAATGATGTGGGGGATCACAAGGAACCTGCAGAAGAGAGGAAGGTAAAAATGGAAAGAAAGAAGATTCACAGAATATAAATTTATTGCAAGGAGAACTACAGTTGTACATCATAGTTTCTTATTTGAGAATCTTCATATTTAAAAATTTGACCCTAACAGTTGAGCAGACTCTGTTCTAAGATAACTAAAACTATATTTTCCCTTCATTTACAGCCACTGCCTTGCAGTGTTAACTTTACCTTAACATAGCTTTTCAGTTTGGGGTTCAAATTAAGAAACATTTTATTTCATTTTAATTTTCAACTAATAAAAGACTAGCAAAGACTACGTACTGTATGAATGCTAAAAGTTGCTCCATATAAGCCTTGTAAATAATGAAAGTTCACTCTTACACCAATGGCATCACATATTTATTTAGGATAACCTCAGAGAACTAAATGCACACACGAAACAAAGCTTCTGTTCTTGTATCTTACTCCAACATAAAAAAAAACCAACTTCACATAGAGAAGACGTAGTTGGTGCACTTCTTCAAGTAATAAAAGGCCCTTTCATTTAAACCATAGTTTAGGCTTAATCACAGGGAGAAAAAACTGTATTTTTCCCAGTCATAATAGGCAAACATCTCAATATGAAGATCTACACAATGCTGTAGCATTGTCACCCTGGGCTATATAAACAAGGAAATCATAAAATATAGTAGAAAGACATTTCAAACAGTTTTCTAACTGTGATTATGCTTAAATTTAATGGATCTTGACACAATGACGCATGTGAAGGGAGTCTTAAAAGTAACTTGATTAGAATAATGTTTTGGAGGATATAAAAGAATGTAGCAATGTGAAATTTGAGAGAAGTTTAGACAACAGAAGAATATAAAAAAATACATAATTAATCTGATCTTGATCATGGTTTATATTATTCAGAGTAAACGATTTTTTAGCAAAAGAAATTACGTTTAAAAAAAACTGCACCTGGAAATCAAACATAGAAATAAGTCACATTTTTTAATTTGAGTTCTATGTATTCATCCTTTGCCATGTGAATACACCACCGATTTTGAAGTATATTTTTACTACAGCTTTGCAAAGCAGAACAAGACTATTATTTCCATATTGAGTGCCATGGAAAGAAGCATATTTTTAATTCACAATACTTTGTGAAAACAAAGGTATGCAGTCTTGATTTAAACATAGTATACATGTAAGAGTTATACTTTTGCAGTTAGCCAGCTAAAGAGACACAAATTAATATATTTAAAGCTAAATTTCATACCAGTGCACTGTGCTTTACAGCTGAGACAATTTCTCATAAATTATGGACCACATTGTTCGGTCATAGAGCAGGGAATTGAATTTAGATATGACCAATACCAAATTAACTCAATAACTACTTGCCCCCCCACTTGACTCCTGCCTGGAAAGAAAGGAAGTGCACTCCTCTGAGGAGACTATCCATGCATGTGTGTGTGGTGGGGCAAACGTTCAGCTGCTGCTTTCCATTCAGACTTGAGCACACAGCATTGCAGAAAGCTCTTTATAAATGCCTGCATAAGTGTGTTACAAGTTGGAGCTTTATAATAAACCTGATGTAAGAAATTTGGTAAAATAATAGTTTTAGGTAACCCTGTATCTTCCTTCTTTTAGACAATGAGATGTGAAAGTTCTCACAGATGTAGCAAAGAACAGGCATTTGTCTAAAGCTTGGTTCATTAAGATTCTAGGTGGTCCTGTTTGGCTGGTCCATATCAATTACAAATCCATATCAATTGTCCAGATGACATTTGGGGTCAGGGGATCATGAAACAGCTGGTCTGTATTACTTTGACCTAATTTCAGGTGATGTGGTTTGGGAAATAGTTAATTATATTTTTTCAGTGACTCATATCTTTAATATTAGGGTGACTGATCTCTGTGCACTGTAGACCCTTGCAGCTGTTTCTCATCATCACATGAGAAACATCTCATCTCATCATCACATTCCTTCTCTGTATTCACCACAACGCTTAAATATATTCAGTTAAGTTTCATAAATTATGAGTCCTCAACCAGCAACATGGTATCTCAAAGTAAGCAAATATAAAGCGTACAGGTACAAGGCTCTACTGGAAACTCGAAGGACCTTGAAGAAAAAAGAGAGAAGCAAATTATCAGAAAACATTTTTTTCTCATTTCAATCAACACAAATTCCCCCTCTTCAGGGATTTCAGTTAAAGTTTAGAATACCTTACCTTTTTTAGGCATTTTTCAATAGACAAACCATACAAAACAGGAACTGAAAATATCAGCTATTAATATAAAGATTTGAAGTACATTTAATATATAGCACCTCATTAAATTGAGTCAGTAGTTGGTAGATTACATAGGTACTTTCCACTGAAAAATTATCTGTTTTTCCAAAGGCCAAAATAATTCAGTGTGAAATGCCATATATTATATTCATTACAAATATTTATGTTAATTCAAGAGGACATGAAAAGTGTGGGGAAGCTGGGAACTTGAATTTTATGTTTTTCACAGCACCTGTCACTTAAGTGCATTGTAGCCAGCAGCCTATCCTCACAGCATTGATCTAATAAAATTCAATGCCTCTGCAAAGGGGCTCAATGCCAATGGCTGTGAGAACCTCAATTTTATGTTTCCTGGGTCTGACATATTTAAATTTTCATCTATAACACTAGATTAAATTAAATCTTTATGTTGAATATATGGTAAGAAACTGGATTAAGGTCTGAATTCTCTAGTTAACACTCACAAAGTGCTTCTTATAATAATATCACTTGGATTATTTATCCTGTATACTGTTCATGAAGATGGATGTTCAACATTTCCGCCAGAACTCTTTGTCAAAAGTTTATTCTGCCTGGGATAAAGTTCAGCTGTTTTCACAGAAGTGTTTCATTGCAAAAGTCTGAGACCACTTCCCTTATTCCTTTCAGGAATACAGTAACAAATGTTTGGAGGGATAGGAATCACATTATATTCATGAACATTATCCAACGGATAGTTATTTGCAGAGGAGAGACAGGGTTTTATTACCATTTTGAAAATGTAGTTTCAAGGTTTTAGCTGGGTCTATAGAATTGTATTTTCTTTTTAAGTCACTGCACTGAAAACTCTACATAAATATTAGACAGGGATTTCAAAAATATTTCTTAAATTTATTTTAAACTTTAAATAAATTTTCGTTGATATGCATACCTATTCTGTTCTTTTTCCACAGTACTGTGTATTTTTAATGACAAAAATATTCATAGAGGATCAATAAACTTCAACAATCACAGTTGTATGTGCATGCAATGTAACTTACAATAAATTCATCCAGTTATTATCTTAGGTATCACACTTATTTAAGAAGTATGGATAGCAAATTTCAATGTCTGTTCATGATAAGCAGATGTTTAAAAAGTAGTTTGAAAAGAATCATTAGGTGATCTTGGCTAAAGAACAGATTGGACTTAACTGTAGTCTACTTAAAGACGTTTCCACAGACAAAAATCTTTCTGCAAAGGAAAAGAAAATAATTTCATAGTTCTTTGGGATCTTGTAAATATTATACACTTGAAAACTGTAGCTTTTATACCAACATGTTTCTTCTCATATGAGATTCTGGTGTTTATGTACATTGTAAACTTTTACTTTTGATACTAAAGATTTCAAAAATTCTAAGCATTCTTTCTGGATGCAGGTGACCTTTCTAATTCAAATATACCTATTGCAAAGAAAAGCCTACTCAGGGTAGCATTTGTCTGGCAGTTTGTTCTGTAAATTCACCACTTCACTTGCAGTGAATTAAACTGCAGAGATGGTGAATAAAATTAAGAACCACCATATTTCCTGATCATAGGTTAGTACATTGGTTGCTTTGCATCAAAAATCTCCATAATACTGGTATTATTCTGCCTTGGGGAAAATGGTGGTTAGAAATAAAAAGAAAGTATAATGAAGGCATATCAATCTTCTGTTTTGCAACACTCACTCATATCATTTTTACATTCCATTTTTAACTAAAAGAGCAGAGATATTTTTAATTCTTTTTTACTACACCCTGACAAAAACAGAAGATACAAATTGTGATCTGGCCCAGTTCTGAAGCATAATAAAAAAAACAGCATTGAAATATGTGGACTGAAAAACCATTGTAATAGAAATATTCAGCTATATCACATCCCAGCCTGTGACACTTGAGATTCTATAATAGACACAGGAAAATTTGTTAACATGCTTCATGGCAAGAGTTGCCTTAATGTAAGACAAGGCATGGCAACTGGATACAGTTATCCTGAAAATTTAATTAGTTACAATGAGATGAAGACAAATTTAATGGGTTAGTTTATGTGAAAAACCTGCAGATTCCACGTCTTTGTCAGAGTACTGTGACCTACAGACATAGTACAGACATGCAATTTACTGCACTTTAATTTACGAAGATAAATAATTTCATTGACTCTAGTTTGCAAGCAATTAAGTCAAAATTAAGACTATTATTGTCTCTTTCACTTGCTCCAAGACTTCTTATCAGGATCACTTCCCTCAGTTAGAGGATTGTTAATCAGTACTGACGAAGCTGTTAAGCCAATCTGTGTTTTATAGCAAAATCCATGGTGATATGATGTTTAGGGCAAACAGGCTTTCTATTCTCAAAGAGTAAACGCATGGCCAGGATCGTCTGTGGTGGTTGTAACCTCATCCCTTCCTATTGCGTTTGTGAGGCAAGGTTTTGGTACTGAGGGGGTCTACAGGTGTTGCCTCTGTGGGAAGCTCATAGGGGAACAGATGGCAGCCAGCTCCAAGACAGACCCACTGCTGGCCAGGGCCAAGCCCAGCAGTGACTCCCAGGTGGGAGCACCTCTGGGGTAATACAGCTAAGAAGGGGAGGCAAAGCCCACACACCACCAACAGAAGTCAGAAGAGAGAAGTGAGAATATATGAGAGGACACTCTGCAGACACCCAGATGAGTGAAGGAGAGGGAGAAGGTGCTCCAACCAGAGACTCCCCCGCAGTCCATGGTGAAGACCATAGTGAGTCAGGCTGTGCCCCTGCAGTCCATGGAGGTCCACAGTGAGTAGAAATCTACCTGTTGATCATTGAGGATCCCACACTGAAACAGGTGGATGTGGCCAAAATAGGCACTAATTTCTCCAAGTCAAGTCTGTTTTGCCTGTGATGGAAACTGTCTCTCACGGTCCTTATCTTGACCCACAAGCCTTCCTTATATTCTCTCTCCTCTGTGCAGCTGAGGAGGGAAGTGATAGAGAAGCTTTGGTGGGCACCTGGTGTCTAGCTAGGGTCAGCTCACCCCACCCTTCAAATGCCTGTTTTCTTCATTCTGTTGTCCTTCTCTCATATAAAAAAAAACATTGAAACCTTTCAGGAGTGAGAGTATTTGTCCTCATTTCTTGCTCATATATAAAATTTCAGTCTTTGTAATATCAAGAAAATTATTATTTCTCTTTATTCCCTCTTAAAAGCATCTCTGTTCTGGAAAAGTTTGACAGTCACTTCAGAAACTATTGAATTAATAAGATCCCAGATATCTAAGGTCGTGCACATTAAGTTAGTTTGTATTTGGTTTTTTCCTTCAGTGGTCCTTCTCTGTTCCAGTGCTATTGAGAAGTTATCCAAAATCCTGAATCTGGTCCACACTACTACTGAAAAATTTTATGTCTTTCCCCTTTAACTTGTTTAACTCATCAAATTAGAGATCCATTTGTCTGTTAGATCAGATGAATACCATGTTTCTCAATGCACTTAGCAAAGGCTCCTACAAGTGAATTATTTTAGGTGCCTTGCATTATTATATAGTCAGTGGTGAGGGAGACACTCTTTTACAAACTGATTCACCCTCTGGGGCTTCTTGTCTCTCTCCATTGTCTGTACAGGAGCACTGAAAAAATACGTTCTCCAGTCCTGTATTCTGCTACCATTGTGAGGGGAATTTGTGCCAGCATACATGCTTTTTAAAAAACTTTTCAAATTTTTCAAAACGGCCTTGTTAGTCTGGTCACACTCTCAGTTTCACAGAGAGCTCGCTGCTGTTTTTCAAATAAAGATTTTGAAAATTCCAGTAAATGTCTACTTCAGAACCTTTTTTCCTCATAATTCAATGACCTAATTTCCTAATACTGATGGCTACCACTTCCATGCATGTGTTTGTGATTAGATTTTTGGCCTAAACCTCTAGAGAACAGGAAACTTTTTTTGACATCTGCATGTAAACAAGAAGCCCTGGGCTGCTTTACAGCTCTGTCTGGGCAGAGGTTCTAGAGGTAGTGATACTCTCTGCTGCATTTGTCACTGAACAAGGAGGAAAAATGATTAGGCCAGGCCCATTTCCCCTACACGTGTGTAGCAGCCTGGAGAATTTCAGTTAAAGATCTTGTTTAGAGGGGAAAAAACAGCTTTATTATGCTCTGCTGACTGAACAGGTGACAAAAGACTGAACTCAGTATTTCAGGGGAAAGAAGGTAGCACAACTTTGTGCAGTTTTTCAGTAAAAGGACTCAAAATACTGACAACCATTATTTGTGGGTTATTTAGGGGTTTGGCTTTTGCATCTGCTTTTGTGAGGGTTGTGGTTATTTGGGGTTTTTTATCCCTAGATTGCTAGTAACACTGAACATTGCAGTTTATTGCAGTTTATTGAAACTGCACAAGGTAACTTCTGGTTTTTTTCATTGTTGGGTGGGGTTTTTTTTTCAATTTTCAGGACTTTTAAAATCTCATAATTTATATGAGATTATGAAATAACTGAAAATTTGCATAGCAGCATATTTATATTGAAGTACACAGGATATTCCGTAAATTAGTTTGGTTTCAGATATTCCTGTTCTTTTTGTGTTTGTCATGTGTTACTGTGCATCTTCTGTGGGGCTTACTGCTTTATGTACTAGTGACATATTGAAGATTTCCATTACAGGAGAATTTTTCAGTTTTCTGTGTTGTGGTCCTGCTGTGTGGCAATATGAAAAAGAATAAAAATGTGATGGAAATTAGTTCCTAAGAAATACTTTGCAGTTCGTAATCAGACAAAGGGAAAGCATTCAGTGTACATTCACTGCTACCATGCTGCAAGATGAGTGTAAAAAAAAGTTATTGTTGTATAGTGTTATCCCTAAATACGCATTCAAAGCTTTAGTTCTAGATCTGTTTGACATATTTAGAGCATGTGACAAGATCTTCAAAAATTTTCCACTTTCTCAACTAGCCTTCAACACTTGTGAAATAAACTGACTACAGAGTGCCATGTTAAAGCTCCATTCTCTCTTTTTTTAACAGTAATATGTTCACGGGGAATAGATTCAAGGCTCTGGACTGAATCAGGCTGACAAAGTCTTGCAGTATTATTAGGTAGTGAACATTGTTTGGTTTGGCCTACTTTCTGAAGTCTTTTGTTCTTTTATTGCTCACCTTTTTTTCTATATTTTCAGGGAGAGATTATTTTTCCCAAGTGAAGTCAAGTGACCAGAAACATGGAAGATGGCTGAGGTTAATTAATTGCTACTTAATTCTAGTGAAAAATCATGTTCTTTCCTCATACTGAGCATCTTTATTATCCAAAACTAAAACTGTCCTTTTCACATTTGAGTGGTGTCCTTTTGTTGTTTGTGTACCCTTTATGTTCGTAACACATATATGCAGTAACCCATTTAAATGAAAACTGATTAGCTAGAATTTTTCAAGCTATTTGCAAACTCTTTTTTTTTTGTCTAAGGGAGTTCCACTTTTAACAAGCTAGTATTGATTTCCCATTCTTGTAGAAGTGGCAACTGCCTGAGGACTTAAGCAGCTGCAGCAGATGTATAATTGGTATCTATATTTTTTATTGTATTTATAATAAGAGGAAACATCTCAATTGGTATCTGAAGGTGGATTAGTTAAGCGATTATATTGCGTATTATGTCAATATGTGTGAGGGGACAGCAAAATGTATCGCAAAAACTGAAATGCTACAGAATCCCAAGCTTGGAAGCAGCTTTTTGTTCTGATTGTTAACTGGAGCAAGGCAGCCTAGACAAAGATTGTAACTCTCCAGTACAAAAGAAAAAGTTTTGTTCTCTTGATAAATAAATAAGGTTGCATTAAAGTCATAACTGTCTTCACTAGAAATCACTCTCCTAACTGAAATCGAAACAACTCTTGTGATCCAAGTTATGACCTCAGTGCAATGGCCGAGGCAGGAAATAGGCAGAGTGCAGATGAAACACTGGGAAAGGTATGAGAAGTGTTTTTTCTGTAAGTTATTGCTACCTTGTGCTTTCTATGAACACGTATTAAATGCAGACCTGGTTGTCATCACCAGTTGTTAGTTTTCTCCTTTTTACTAAAGTTACTTTTCTATTATCTGTGTCATAGAACTTTATTTAATTTATTCATTTCACTGAAGTCTTTCATGGTTGGCACCTGTGTGAGAATTTATTTTATTTTGTAATTCAGCCAAGATTAATTGCATGGTTTCCAATAATGAAACTGAGGAAAAAACTTTCCTGATCTTTTCCTTGAAAAACTTTGCGACTCACATATTTATAAGCAGAAAAGGAGATTTGGCAGCATTTTATTAATAAAAAAGTCTTCCCATTTCTTTTAAATAGGAAAATTGTTCAAGTAACAGGCTTTTAGGGAACATCACTTTGTACATGCTCACTAGATGTTTCATAATGTTCAATGTTGATTCCATCACTGCTTATGTCTCTCACACCTCTTATTACTGACAAGATTGGAGTTTTGCCGTCTTCACCATGGGGCTGAGCAGGCAAACTTTAGAGTATATCACAAAAGCCAGGTTTCCTTGCATGAGCTTCTTCATTTAGGGAGAGAGTCAATATTAGGCACTGGACTGAAGAGCACAACAGGAGTTCATGTGTTCATGATCATCTCTTACTGGTTTATTTCATGATACGGTGTAATGCCTTGTTTTGTGATTTTCAGGCAACAGAAACAAGGAAAGCATGTCATTCAAGTCTGGCATCTTAGAACTGGAGTGAAGGGACTCAGAGGTCCTAAGTCCAGAAGAAATGGTAAAGGCAGGAGAAAGGACTCAGGTGTCTAAACTGTGAAATGTTGAAGATGGGCAATGAATTGCCAAAATGAAAACAAAGTCAAAATCAAAGTCAAAATTGATTACATAGGAAGATTGAAACAAGATACCAGTATATTCTTTTCAGGGGATGTTGGAGGAGGAATAAGAACTACAGAATATGATTTGGCCCAACCTGGAATGTGGAGGAGGAAGTGAAATAGTCTGGCAGATTGTTGGACGTAAAGAGTCAGGGGGAAGGTTGGATGGAAAGAAAACATAAAGGAAAAGCAGTATTTGTTAGAGGACAGAAGAGGACAGAACTAAGTACAAAGATAAACTGACTGAAATTTAATGAGAGGTTGCTGGAGGACATGAGGTCCAAGACAGGAAATAGGCAGCATAATTAATATTCACATAGTGAGTTTGAGATGAGAAACCAAGGACAGTAAACCTGCTGCTGAGATTACTTCACTCCTTCTTTCATTGCTGTGTGACCAAACAGTGGGCAACTACGAAAAACAACTACAAAGTAGGTGCTGTTCTCTTTAGTGCAGAAGATGGAATGAGGCATGGAATAGAAAGAACACAAAATGTAATTTCGTTGTGATTATGGGGAAACCTGCCTGAAAAATTTTATTTAGACGATGATTTTAGTGGCAGTTAGTCTTTCCCTTTAAACCATCCATCTCAGAAATTCTAACTAGGTGTGCAATTATCTTTGTTTGCACTCAACTTGCACTCATGACTAAAAAAAAATAATAAAAAATCATTTTAATGTATTTGTACTATTATAATGCTTGGCATGTACCACCACTACCAAAAAACATCAGACAATACAGTGAACATTTGCAAATATTTTTGACCTTAATTTCAGAGCATCTGTTTCCCCCTTTCTAAAACAGAGATGATATCAGGAAGTCATCTAACAAAAACTTGGTCAAGAAAAAGTGGCATTCATGACACCATTAAAGCAAATAGCACACAAAACGTTCAGAATGGTTTGAAATTGTAGCAGTGTGCAATGAACAAGGCATGGAGTCACATACTGAACAACGGGAAGAAAATTAAAGGTTTTGTCCCTAATCTGTAACTGAATATTAGCTGTTCTGTGCTCTGGGAGAGGAGGAATCCCTCTGCTTCAAGTAGGATTTTATAACTCAATCTTGCAGTAAAAAGAGTCATCATTTCTTGTGTATGTTATCTTGGTTTAACCAAAAACATTACTGCTTTAATCTCTGAATTTGTAAATGCTTGACTGTCATAACATAGTTCTTAATTTTTCAGTGACACATAACAGAAAATTTCCTTTATGGAAAAAGATACAACTATTGCTTTAAAAAGAGTCAAATTTACAAAAAAGAGAAATAAATATGAAGTTTTTTTATTTTAAGTTCCTATTTTAAGTTTGCCAGTTTGGGCTTTTATTTTATTGTGAATATTATTCTGTGCATTCTAGTTCTCTGTGCATGTTGTTTAGTGTGTTCTATTTTTATAAATTTATCTTTTGTTGTCAGTACTTTCAGTACAAAATGGTGTGTTTGTATTAAAAATTTCATCTTGGCATATCTTCCATAATGATATTAAATGTAAAAATACATGCATACAGAAATGGTTGTATTACTAGTAAAATTTCCCAGATAATAGCATATTATTGTTTTAAAAAGTTAAGAGTTTTATGACTTTTAAAAAGTTTGAAGTACTATACCTGCCATCTACTGGAAGTACAAGGACAATGCATTGAAGTTGTATCATGTTAACTATTCAGCCAGTATATTCTATTACTTGACTTCTTTCAGTAAAAAAAAAATTAAATTAACTTAAACATGCATTATTTCATTTATTGCTTTAGTTAGAAATTGAAGTCTTAAAATTTAACTCAGGTTTTCAACTCCTCAAATTTCACAGATTAAATTAATCTAAAAAGTATCAACTATCAAGTGTAAGAAAAACCTTTGCCATTTTTCCTGGCCATCCATTCTCCACATGACCATCCATTTCATGATCTGTACAGTGTGTACAACTGAATGTGGACAAATAATTTCCAGATACTTATTTTTATACTTCTTTAGAAAAGAATAATTATAGTATTTTTAAAATTACACTTACATAAGCAAGTGGTCTTGTTGCTATTAAAGTGGTTTTTCCTGATGTGGGTCTCATTTTTAAGAGACCAGTAAATTACACTAGGTCCATTTTCATCTCTTCTTGACTTTTAGTTCTGGACCCATAAACACAGTAATTTCTTTCCAGCATGGTCATTTGGGCTGCTTAAAAATCAGACAAAGTCATTAAAACATGAAGATGTGCATTAGTCTTTTGTTGCCACTGGATTTGGACAGTCTGACTAAAACATCATTTGATTTGGTTTACTAATTCAAAAGTACTTGGAAGAGAAAGAAAAAGATTAGTTGTGGCTTCCAAGAAATAAGACATACCAAGGTCCATTTTGATATGAGAAACAGTATTTTGCCTGCATTTTAGAAACAAAGTCTAATATCAATTGTTTGGTAAGATAGGTTTCCATCTGATCAGAATGTGAAAAGGAAGAGAAATGATTGTCTATTCACCTTTTTAAAATCTATAGTTAAACAAACCATGACAGGCCTGAAAGGACAACAAAGAAGGTCAGTAGTTGTCATCGAGGAAGTTTTGCTGAATTCCTAAAATATTATTATGGAAATAAACCTTTTCAGCCCAGGGAAGATTCTTTTTCAAAATTATAATACTGAATACCATTTAATTTTGGGTAATACTCACTTTTATTGTCCATTATTAAGGTACTCTCAGAGTACTACATTCTGAATAATTTATGGCTAAAATTGTCATGCTTTTCTAGAACTGTTGCTAAGCAAGAAATTATATATGTATGTTCTTCTCTGTTTGCTTTCTTTTAGTTTAATTACCTATATCAGTATATTTTATCACTTTACTAGAGAAAGAATGATTAAGCAGTAAAATTAATTTTCAGTCCCTTGAAAATGAAATTTCTTCTTTCTCACACTGGGATAGAAAACATTTGAAATCTGTATGCCATTAACAGACAGAGTTGGACAATAGTTACTCTCACTGGAAAATAAAAATGCTTTAGGCAAAGAAGATCTTGAACTTTTGCCTTCTGTTTGAACTATATATATGCTAGTTTTGTTTTGCAAGCATACACAGAGCCTGGATTCTAGATTAGCCATTTTCTTATTGAAGTAACACTTATTTGTTTATTAAAATAAACTCATTTATTTTGAATTATAAATAAATTTCAATAGTGTCATTTATTAAAAAAATATGTAACCCCCACTTCTGAATAATGGCAAACTCCCTTAATTGGAGAGATGCAGTTAGCCCCCATGCTGAGGCTGGGATTCCTCTCTACAAAGCTGACCACATGCACCTAAACATCTGTAAACCATAGATGTCTAAGGTACCTTTTTCATAAATGCCTGGTGTATGCTCCCCTGATGACTTCTAACTCCAAACTCCATTGTAGGGCGTTCCTTACAGTTTTGGTATAGGTAACCCTCGGGCTGCTAGGCTCCTCAGTACGAGCTACAAACATTATACCTTCTTTCACTGCACATTCTGGGAGAAAGATAGTTTACATATGCGATCTTCATATTTTCCAAAAATATTTTTACTCTCAGTCTCTTTGACTTTAGAGAAAAAAAAAAAAATTGAAGGGCAATGGAAAGGATTTTGTTTATGGATGTTTTCCCCAGATCTCCATAGCTTGAGGCCAGACCTGGTTAAGCATTACCAGTTTAAATTGAACACTTCACATGCATAATGAAAAACAGGTCTCTTGAGTTGCTGCTGAAACAGAATTGTTCCTTTATTCTATATGTGCTTTGATAGTATTCCAAATTCATCTTTCTGCATTTAGATAGGTTAAATGCTGCCTGAAGGATGTTTTGCACATTATTCCAAGCAGTGATGTGGGTAAGCCACAGTAAAAGAGGAAATATTAAAATATGGTTTTCTTTTTCTGAGGAAAATGTCATCCCATGTTTAAAATCCATGTGGAGCAGATATATGCTCATTCTACACTTCCCCATTAGAACTGATCTTTTACTTTGTCAGGCAGATTTCTGTGCTCTTGACTTCCCCACAGATGTGCAACTTCTGCCACCTAATAGAAAAAGGACTCACCACTATCTACTCAATTGATTACCCACATATATTCTGTAAAGCTTTTGTAATCACTTTGTTCTATAAATGTCTGAAGTTACTTTTTCATCACAGAGACCTAAGGTGTGAGATGTTCCTAAGCATGCAAGGGTCTTACCAGTTAGATCTATTAAAATCAGAGGAGAAGCAAAACAAAATGCTTCCATTAACTTCCTGCATGTACACTTTTATTTCTTCTGAACTAAGTGAAGCTCTGTGTCTGTTCACGGAGTGAATAGATTTTTTCCTTTCCTTTCAATATTCTAGGTTGTCCTGTTCAGTAACTTTGGGGTTGGATTCTAGGAAAAAAAAAAAGACAGTAGAAAAAAAGCCCAGTTTTGGTTTTATGCTGTCTACCTTTAACCCTGCAATTCTCAACGGGTTTTGCTAAGTTACTTTGCCTCTGACTTAAAAA
>VZRF01012748.1:0-33865 GCA_013396875.1 Vireo altiloquus | reverse complement strand
AAAAAAAAAAAAAAGTGACTTCTTGAGGTTACCATAGATGAACTATTTTTAAAATTTTATTGAGGGGAGTTGTCTAACAATATTTCCTAAATAAAGATTGATATTACTTAATGTAACTATCAAAATATCATTAAGGTCTTCAATGTTAATCTTGTTTTCTTGGGGAAAGAAATTAGGGCAGTGTGACAGGATTTCCTATAACCATTTCAGTTAGTGATAATCCACCTCTTTCTTTCTTTTTGCAAAGGTTTTCTGTATTAAATCTTTGCAGAATAGAAAGAAGAGGTTATTGGCATTTTTTTTTTAATAGAGGAAGTTAAAAATTGAAAATTGAATTGTTCATCAAGGTGTTCTACTGGAATTAGCTATGTATTTGCTGGAATGCATGATCACAGTATTTTATAAATTGAAATACCTGGAGGAGCCTTAAGAGCACTCTACTGAGAAGTCTGGTACTTGCATTGCATGCCTTCTTTGCTCACCCTTAAGTGAAGATCCAAAAACTCCTCTGAGAGTTGAGAAAATACAAAAAGGTACTTAAAACTGAGATTGGTCAAATTAAGAAGAAGAAAAAAAAAAAGCTACTTTCAAAGTATTCCCTAAAGACTTCAGTAAGCATTCCAAAGTCATAATTTTGTCAGAAATTTGTACGTAACAGGTGTGATAAACAGATTAAAGGATACTATAATAGATTAAATCAGATTTTGGCCTCACAGTTATGCCTGTAGAATATGCATTCTGGACTGGCTCTATAGAAGAGATTTTTTCCTGAGGTACCTAGCAGAAGACAATCAGCCTTGTCTTTGATTTCTCCCTTTGAGGCCATTCAGAACCAGCTGCACTTCTGTCTGGTATGTACTATTTATAAGATGATAAAAAGGATAAAAATTGTATTGATTCCATACACGTGTTACCAACTTGTGGAGGTGATAAAGGATCAAAGAAAATTAATGACTGCTAAATAGTTTTTGGAATTAGCAATGTCATCCTGGAAGAGCTGCATCTACCTGGCTAATAAAAGGGCATAAGAAGAGAAGTGAGAAGAAGTCAGATGGTTATGGTTGATCACAACATGAAGCCTATATGCCCAAACTGGCTTCCAGGTCTCCCATAAATATGTGGCTTTGAGCACACCAGTTAATCTTTTGTAAGCTCCAGCTTTGTAATATCAGTGATGATGATATTTTTCCTATCTCTCTGGAGCTTCTGGGGGAATTTTGTGGTAAAAAGTTCTATCTGGAAATTACAAAGAAAAATTTTAAAAATGCTTTGTGTCTTTAGACAAATAAGTAGTGATCTTTTACCATATACATTTCATTTCTGTCTAAAGCATTTCTTGAAAAGTAAGCATAATAATACTGCCTGGAAAATCCTGTTTTGAGTAAATAATTTACCTGTCAATACTCTTATTAATCACCACCTTAACTGCTAGCCAAAATTTCTATTACATTTAAGTTGATTATTCATTTGAGGTATTTAGGTAATGTGTGTCACTTACTACCAAAAAATAAAGAGGAACCCAATGTTTTTCTGCAAGTTGTATGGTGTCCTAGAAAACCAATTCCTTCTTCAAAAGATATTTCATACAGAAATAAGATTTCTTTCAGCAGTAGTGTATCTAAGATGAATGACACTTTCCATCTCTGTATTTTGTTGGGTACCTAGGAATAATATAGACACTCAGTATCTGAGCTATATGTGAGCTCTTACAGAGAAACGCCTAAACAGAGTGAAAAGATCATTAACAGCCCAGATTTCAATCTTCTTTATGTAGCTCAGGTATCACATGGGTAATTTGCTGTCCATAGCTTTGAGAAGCACAAATATAAAAGCTACAAGAGACAGGATAATGGTATCTTGGTGATTATGATGTTTTTCTTACTACTTCCAAGGCTTTTGCTTTCAGTTCTGCCTTAACAAAAAGATGAGTCTGAAAACCAGCCATGTCCTTATTAAAAGCATAACATTTCCTAGCACGTCTAACCAAAAAAAAAAAAATTCTTGCTGTTCAGATTAATGTCTTTTGGCAGATTTATAAGGTGTTTATGTATAGCAGATTTGATCCCATGGACAAATGCTGAATTATTTGCTTAATTCCCTAAGTGTTAAGAAATTATGACTAAAAGAAATTCTTGGTAATAATAAGATTGAATTCGCAGTAACGACACTTTTCAGGATCAAAAAGGTGGAGCTTTTACATTATTACAATAAGCATGTTTCACAACCACAGCTGGAAGGGCCAGCCAGTGAGGAAAAGATGTGTTATGTGCTACATCAGTCCAAAGTTTGACATGTTATTGCTCTAGGAAACATATAATTTATCATTATTTTTTATTCTGACATATGCTCAGTAGGCAGTGGGATAAGATCATGAATTCCTGACAAGTAGGTGCTATAACTAGCTTTGTTATATGCAGGGATTTATTACAAGTGTCTGCTGAAATTATTTTAGATCACGGTAATTAAATCAGGATCAGGTCTAAACGTTTCATCCAGATCCTTTAAGATAAGAACAATACTTCAGCGACTTAGCTTCTAAGCAATCTGGATTTCAGTAAGTATATGCATGTTCAAATAATTCAGATAGGGAAATGTATTAATCCTATAATGTACTGCTTTTTCTCGCTTGTTTGCCATAGGGGAACTGTTTCATGAGTATCTTTGTTAAAGTTGCAGAAACTTTGCCCTAATCACATGGTTAAATGGATACTTGGCACACCAGATATTCAGAATGACATAATAGAGACATTATAATAGAACTTGCACTAAAGTTTTGCTACAGTCCTAAATTTCAGGGTTAATATTTTCAATATTTTAATATTTATTATTCTGTAAAGACAAAAAAAATGCTATTAGATATTACTCTTCTCATACCAAGTAACTGCTTTTCATCCATTTGGTAAACCTGAAGTTCTAGTGTAGTACTGCAAATAATGGAGAAGCCTCCCTGGAATACCTTGTAATTTTTAAAAACTCATACATTAATCTGAATTTTCCAATGTGGATTTTCTCCAGATGTCTTTTTTCCTCTCATTGTTGTCTATATGTCTAAAAATAATCATGTAAACCATGGACATCTTCAATATGCAACTTTTAAATCTTAATAGTTCTAACACCACTTAGAAAAAGATGTGGGGAAAAAAGCATTCAACTGCCTTCACTGTAAGACAGTTTTAGCATTTCAAATAAAATTCACAGAGAAATGAACAATAGAGATGGCCACTAAGGCAACATAATTTCATCACAGTGTTATTCCATTATATTTCTGTCAAAAACTACTACTCTTTATCATGCAAAAAAAATCAACACCCTCTTCCTGTACGTAATTAAATGTTTGTAGAGAATTGCAGTATATAAAACATTTATTTTCTGTTTTCTTGTTAAAAACAAATGGCTACATAAGGAATGGAAGAAAGAAAAGGTTCTGGCTAACAAGCATTTTTAACTCAAACAACACTAGCTTCATAAACCTTCCCTTTACAGTTTTTACTGAAAAAATCATATCAGTAAATTATATCTAAAACATTGTAAACTATTCTGTATTTCTCCCTTCCCCTGCTAACCCTAAATTTAGTCCATGTGGTTGATAGAAACCATTCCTACTCCTCTCTCCTCTAAAACCATTATTTGATATCTATCATTTATCTGTGTAAATAGAAACACTTGTGTTATTAATGGTTTCAGCTTACTATTTTGTGCTCTGCCATGATAGGAATCCACAGAAAGCCCGAAGTCTTGGTAGCAAAAACCAGGTAATATCTCAGCTTAATTTAATCCTTCATGTATGATTTCCTTGGTGTGATGCTGTGGATGTCTCTACCAGTTTCTCCAGTAAAGCCAGTTGTTGGTTTAGAAGCAACTGAAAATGTGCTCTGTTGAGAGAAGAAGATACATGGATATCTTACATAGGTATCTTTCTGTTACTCCCTGTGAAAGAATTGTTATTATTATAATTAATAATATTATTATTTATTATTGTTGGAGTTTTTTTGTCTGTTTATGGTTCTCTTAATGTCTCTAGACAATTGTCTAGAGAAGCAGGAAGAAAACCCAAATCCTTATCTCAGTGCAGCAAATGGGAATTTGGAGGTTTTGCAAAAATGCAGATTTTATTTCTCTTAGAAGGTACTTTTATGGCAGGAAGAGCATTGATAGTTGCTTAGTGATGAGATATTGGCCTGAGAAGGCAAAGGTACAGTCAAGATAAATAAAGCTGTGTAGTTAATTAAAACACAGCAATCACAACTCACAGGTGCTACTATTAAAATTACAGTGTCTTCTGAAGAATTTTAGATCTTTTGAAAAATCTGATGTTTTAGAGACAGCACATTTCTTCTTAGAGCCTGCATCATCTGATGAACTTTACAATCTTTGTGATCTTTTCTAAATTGATATCATTTTAAACCAAGGTATTAGTTACAGTTATTAAGTGTTAGAAATGACGAGGCTCATAATCAACCCAGACTTCAAAACTAGGGTTATAGATCTAGAGACACTCACCATAAACTCAGTCATCTTGGGAATTGTTCTTCTGTCCAAGAACTGAATACTCATCAACACCTTTCTTATAAACTATACTGAGTAACAGACAAGCAAAAGTTCAGGGGCTGAACTCAGTTACCTTCCATTATACTGTTGAAGGTACCAATAACAACATTTATCATAACCAATGTTGATGGGCTATAAAAATACTCAAAAAAAAATCCATCAGGCTTTTATGTCATCCGTATCTAATATTATAAAACTTACTAATAATCGTACAGTCATAATGAAATTTAATCTTAGTTTATAAATTTCTGTAAATATTTTGTCATAAACGCTTTATATTTCAGCTCAAGCAATGTGCTATTTCATTTCTTAAGCAGTGCAAGCCACAAAATTTACTGTGCATGTTCAGTGTGAGTGGAAACAATTGGATTTACAAAGAGAAATACATGCTGGAGTTTGCAAGTGAATTCCCTGAGATGTAAACTCTTTTATGTATGGTAAACTAGGTCCCAACCTCTGTGTCAAATGTCACTGTGAATTATAATAATTGCAATTTATGGTAAAGACTAGAGTAAGGTTTGAAACGTGTCGGCACATATCATGAAGTAGAAATAAATTACAGCTTGTCAAAATTGACAGATTTCTGTTAGGTGCTTTCTTTCACTTTGACTGCATCAGACCTTTATACACCCAGCAATTAACTTTATTCCCATTAATATTCAGCAGTGTTGACAAGACTGACACAGTAAGACTCAGTTTGTATAAAAGTAAAGACAGTTTGATGTAGATTTATTATATTGTCTCGTAATTCACTGTTGAGAGGTAGATCTCTATAAATGAAGAACAAAGCTATTGACTCTGGAGTTGACTTACTGTGCCAAAAAGGATTCTGATTTTCTGTTTCTCAAGGTACACAGATTTTTGTTTGGAAATAAACAGTAATTTTATCTAAAGCCTTAGAAAAACTAATATTAATAAACTGGTATGACCCTGTTTATTATTTCCATATATTCCCTGGTTCCCTAGATCTTTTTTGAACATTTAGAACAATCATGATTATATATAATGTTAAATAAGGCAAAATATATATTAGAAGCATAGTCTTAACTTCTCAGAAAATAAAATGTGTACTCTACTTCTACACCTGCTAGGTTACGACCTCACAAAAGGAAAAAATAACTTTTCAACTGAAGTGGGAGAATAACTCCTGAAATCAAAAAAAATTGGACCAGTTGGTGTATCCATGCTATATTACCTTACCGCACAAGGAGTTAAATCATGAGAAAGAGCAGGTTTCCCAGTGTTTAAAAGAAGCTTTACAGATGTAAAGAGATTTAACATCTGCACTCTTTAGGTTTATAACATTTACTCAAAGTGCATTTACAGATTTTTTCGGTGCACTGTTGAAGCAATTACACAGACACAAATTTTAAATTAAAGTATGGATACAGGCTTTCATTTGATGACACTTTACTTTCATAGCATCTTTTATGGAATAATCAGGAAGCCCTAAATTCTCCCTTACCTCAGGTATTTTAGCTAAATGAATTGGGTATTATTATAACAATTGTTGACGAAATTACTTCTGTAGATGTTCTTGCTGAATGTGGCAACCTTTCTCAATGGGGTCTCTGAACGGGATGAAAACATTAAGAATTGAGACCAGCATTGCCTATGAGTTTAAGCTGTTTTCTTGCCTGTTCTTTCACATTGAATCTGGAGACTTGGAGGAAATTTACTTAAAAGCAATGTGGGTCACTGCTGTGCGATAACCCTTCTATAGCTGCTTCAAAATAGTGAGATTGCAACACAGGAAAAACAAGAACATATTTGAGAGCACTTGTAAATCCTGCACAATGTATTTTTCTGTATACTGGGCAGAAAGGAGGTAAATGTCATGGCAGAATGGCTAAAACCTAGCTTATTGTTATTTCTTTGTATCAAAAGGTTTACCCACAGCAAGACCAGCTGAGGACCAATTGACACTACTCCTAAGCTGTTATAATGTACACCAGCTGTTCTTGTCCTAATAATGAAGAAAAGCTGCTTAAAATCCATTATGCTTCTCCTTTCTCATTGTAGGTTTATTTAACAAGGAACTGAGTTTACTTTCTGTACCTTTTAAGTAACCTAAGTAAAGTTGGTCTGCTCTTCAGAGTTGAATGCTGAATCTGGGAGTTGCAGATTGTGCTACTCCTGTCCAAACACACAGTCCTCTTTACCTAAAGGGGGAAGTGCTTTTCAGCCTGGATGACCTCCCCTGAAGAAGAATTTGATATAGAAGGGACAGTGCTGATGGTGTTGGTCTTACCTCCAGGAACCCAGGATGATCATGAATTCTTTCTCAAGGGAAATTGGTCCCTTTATTTCCCAGGCTGTAAGGCAAAATAAATACATCAACACTCCTCATGAGTCTTTTCAATCTAAGGTGAAATTTGATTTTAACTAAACTGTTTGTTAAATTTATAAATAGTTTTGTGCATAGTTATATAAATAAACGATGATTTTCTTATTAAATTTTCAGATAAATCCTTTACTGCAAATGCTCACAAACTTGTGTTATATGTTCTGCCTGAGATTGCTATGATTTCCTTTCATGGACAAAATTTCCTTGCTATTTTTTAATCTCTCATTTCTTTGCTATTATATCACATTTACCTGTTCTCTTTTCTCCTGCTGAGTTTAATCATAATTTTTACCACTACTGAAGACCTTCAGAACTCACATAAACTTGTGAGATGTATGCTGTGAAAGTGAGATTTGCAGTGGTGCTCGTGAAAGAGAGAGATAGACAATTGCAGCTTTTGGCTCTCAGTTGAGTTCACCATAAAAGAAATCTATACAGTACATATTTGAACTGGGATCATGGGAGCAAGAAAACTGGGGCTTTGTCTTGCTACTTTGGGGTCATTAGGAGCCACACTGAACTCTATATGAGCTCTTGTCTGCTGAGAGGTGATTAGATTTTATCACCCCTTTTCTGAATGGAAATTTAACTGCACTATTAAATTATTACCAGTGGTGCACCTAGGGATGGGAACATTTATTTAAATATGTTTTCTGGCCACTTTAGAGGAAAACTTTGAATATAGGTCTCTGGAATATGGACAAATTGTATGATTCCTACAGACTCTTTTCTTTTAGAGATGAAGTTCTCTAAGTCATTCTCTTTCTCTCTCTCTTTTTTTTTTTTAAATTTAATATGGATGTATGCTCATACCTGACTTCCTGTGGCACTGTGATCATTTCTGATTACTAGATGATAGACTTAACCTTCTGATATTCTCTATTTTGTCTAACAGTCAAAAAACTATTGATCCACAATGAAAGTTTGACCCAAAATGTTTTAGAATCACAGTAGATGTTCTCTATGTGCACAGAATAACAGAAGTGAGAGTGAGGTGCTTCTGATGCAAATTATGATCTCACAGCTTTCCTCTCTCATAAATTAAAGCCCTGACCATCCACTGAGAAAAGAAGGACAACCTTATTGTTGTCACAAATCTTGTCTCTGGGCTTTAAGGCCTCGTTTTATGTCTGCATTTTGCAAATATCCTTAAATGTCACTTTAAGTGTCCAGTTCCACTTTGGGTCCAACCTCTCCGTGTCTTTTGGAGATTGCCAGGAACTGAAAGACAAATGACAAATCACAGAATGGGTCTACTCTTACTTCTATGGGTCCACAAGCAGGGTCATACCAGAACACATGAGAATTGCCTCCAGGCAGTTGTTGAATATCTCCAGTGAGGGACACTCCACAAATCTCTCTGGGCAGTCTCTTCCAAATGCACAACTAGGGAAAAAAAAAAAAGAGAATATAAAAGAAAGATGGGTTGACTAGACTAAACTGCTCTCAAATTTTCCATATTGTACTGGCTGTTAGAGTAGTCCTTCTAAACTTTTCACAGCCTATTCTGTGCATCTTTTTATAATTGTCAGAGTAGTGCTGCCAAAAAAATAGCTATGAAGGAAGAGGACTTTAATTTGTGTTTTGCTCTATTAGCAACATTATAGTGATGAATTTTGCATGAGAATAAACCCCACACTTTTTAATTGTTATCCAACTGTTATGCCAACAGTGTTGCCCATATTACAGTCTGAAAAACACTGTTGGTATTCTGTAATAGTAAACCTTATAGTATACAGTGTAGTTCTTCAAGAGTATCATCAGTAGTTATTCTAACTGATGTTAATTATTCTAACTGAAGTTATTTACTAACTTCACCAACATTAAACCTTCATTTACATATTTGTATGTTGATTCTAAAACTCTTAGACTCCTATTTTTTCTCAGATTTTCCAGCTCTGATACTGTCTTTGAGGATTTGAATGATTGCCATAGCTTTCTAAATGTATTCATTCCCTTAACTACAGTGCCAGCCTTAGAGCATATTTGTGTGAGAATTGTCTACCCGGCTGCTTTCTTTTCCACATCGAGGTAATTGCAAAGCAACAGCAAGACAGATCTCTTTGTAACTTCGTTCCTGCATCTTGAGGTTATGCAGCTTGGTTCACCTATGGAATGCTAAAGTTCTTATTTTTATTATTCCCTGCTGTCAGTGGTTGGGTATGGCTATTGTAAAAAATCATCACCAAGATCTTTTTATCCCTTCCTCCGTTATCCATGATACTCCTTTATCATCAGAATATTGTTGGCTAGAACAGGGATTTTTCAGTAGCAAACTGATTAAGCTGTAACTTAGTTAAATTTCATAAACCACAAACTGGCTGCAAGCCTGAAACTTTTGCCTCATTGGAATCAATTGCTTCTCTGTTTAATCTGGATTACAACGTTATTGGCTCAATTTAGTTTGTGGGAAATAAATTTTTTATGGTTTGGCTGAGCAGCTGTAACAATGAAAAAAATAAAAAGATGTGAAGATAACAGGCACAGCCCGTTTAGCATTGCTAAAGCCATTGACATTATCTTGGCAAAGTGGCTTAAAGCCAAAAGAAGCTCATTTGGACAAGATGGAAGAGAAGAATTTTGGAATGTTACTGAATGCTGCAGATGCAAAAGATATGTTTATGTTGTTGCATTGGCCCACTCCCTGTTTATTGCCAGGGTCCTAATATAGTATTGTTCAAGCTGCAGAGGAGTTAATGTGCATGCAAGCTCCTTTCTGGTGTGGATTAAATATTTCCCTTGAGGGAAATCCTACACTTGTGATCTCCGTGGCCATAGAATATGCCGGTTTCTTAACCCCTCAATGTGCACCAAGAATGTAAGACATGCTACCTACCCTTAAAGGACCTGTTTGTATGGGTTTGGAGAGATCTTATTAAATTTCTAAGAGTATTAAACCAATATGCCCATTCCCTGTGTAATGTTATAAGAATAAATCTCCATCAGCCCCAGCAAGGAAGAACTTTAAACAGCTTACTGAAGGAGGCAGGTTGGCTTCTTCTTTCCCTCTTCATCTCATCAGTACTCACTAGAACTCTCTTTTCCTGCAGTCCATTAGAGTTCTAGAGGGATAGAAGCACTGACCTCAGGGCTCTGCCTTCTGACTTAAGCCCACGTATACTTGCCAGTAGCTGCTATGTCATCTTGGACCTCTTTCGGTAGTTTTTCTCTAGGGCTGCAAAGCAATAGATGTAGCTGGGCTTAGGCAGTCACTTAGACATTTGCAAAGTTTACTCAGGGTTGGCTATGGGGCATCTGTTGAGTGTCACACACATTGCTTTCTGAACAGCAGTGCAGTACATCATGTGTTAACAGGCATATCATGTCATCAAACACTTCCAAGAATTGGTGTACTTTGTTGGATTTTTTTTTAACTCCACTTACTGATAGTTGAAAAGCTTGAGGTCTGAATGTTTTAAGACTAGCTATTATAGTAAAAAGCAGGATTTGGCATTAGTAGGCTGCCTACTATAAGACCTGCTGACAGAACAAGGAAAGTGCAAGAGAAAGCTTTCTCACTCAGGCTAGGAAGATCTGGGACAATAGAGACAAAGGTGGAGAGATATCTGCAGAGAGCGCAGAAGAAAAATTTTACCTATGTGGAGGCAGCCTGGAAGGCAGTGTGATTATGCTCCTACACATGACATAAAATCTTTCTTGAGGCAAGCTGGGTCAAGGGGTGTGGATGGCTTTGAGTGCAACAGTCCCAAACCATCCCTGGGGACATGCCCTCCTGCTGCCCTGCAGCTGTGATGCCTTAAACGGCATCAGAAACAGAGACTAGACAGGAATAAGGGAATAAAGGAGGTATTTATGTGAAAGGCCTTCAGAGGTACGCTCTGGGGTCCAGAGGGTCCTGCCTCAGTGGATCCCAAAATGGACGACAGGTCACGAGTTCTTCACACTTTCACATCAGCATAAATTCACCAACCAGAACCCAGCCAAGGATGGAATTTCCCCAAGCTTGCCCCTCTCTCCCCAAGATGATGGTTTACAGTTTTTTGGCCTAGGACAGTCTGGGTGTCCTTGGAGAGCAAGCTGGAGAGGCTTTGTTATGTCTATCTTAGCATAGAGAACAGCACTTAACAAGCTACAGGAAACTTCAGAGTTACACCAGCAGTACAGGATTTGAAAAATATAGAAGTTAAAACCTAAGGAATTAGCTGGGCTTACCTGACCTCTCTCCCCAGACGTGGTAGATTAATAGAGTGTAGGTCTCCCTCTGATGGAAAAGGACAGTTTTTCAGAAAAAATAGGAGTGTTACATATCTGACAAGAATGTAGTAAACCAAGAATTTTGGACTATTACCGACTGTGAAAAAAAACCTCAATTAACCAATAATAAAATCAAAAAACAATCTACATCTCTAGCTTGAGCTTTCAGCTGAGGAAAATCAGACACCCATACAACGGGACATACGTGCTGCTTTGCTTTGCTTCGCTATTGACGCAATGGTATCTTCAGATTTCATAGGTTTTAACCTTAACCTTAAAAAGAAGCCCAAGCTGTTGAGGTTCTTTCAAAGCAAAACATAAAGTAATGCAAACTGTGTTTGCAGACAGACTGAAACCATGACTGCAATGTATGAGCATTTCCCATCTGTCATTAACCTCATTGTGATATTTAGCTCTAAAGCCCGATGATGTTCTGTTAGCAACCATATTCACTGTCTTAGGAGTGATTATTTTAGTGTACATACCACAGAAGGAAAGGAGGCAAAACTGTTGGGAGATATGGAGAGTTTTTCATTGAATAAAATATAGAGGGAATGAATGAATGAAGTAATTGAGAAAATATAATAGGAAAAGAAAAAGTAAATAAAACTGTAACTTTTAAAATGAACCCTTTTCTCACAGGCATTTTGCATGTCACATAAAGGCACTGCACAAAGGTAATGGCAAAAAAACAGTCTGATATTTTCCTTAATCACTAGGCTTGTTGCTGATACCATAAAGTGTTTCACTAGGAATTGATAACAAACCTGAATTCATCTGTAGCTCACAGGAAACTCAGTTATCCACTTAAAAAACATTTAACATTCTTGTCCTAGTCTATCTGACACACTATCAATGCAAGAATTCTTAGGTTTCCCCCATAAAAATTAATGTGGTGGTCTGTGAACTCTGATTTTGATCAGTTGGATGCTAACACTATTAATTGCTCATACACTGAAAGATGCAGAAGGCATATTTATCAAATGTCTTTATCTACTCAGGACAGACCTGCCATTCACTCTTGGAATTCCACCCACATGAGTAGAAGTATGAGAGAAAAAAGCACTGAAGAAAGCTTAGGAAGTAAGGGGAAAGTGCCTCCTTTTAGCTTTCTTCAACTTCCTGAGGAGGGGAAGTGGAGAGGGAGGCACTGATCTCTTCTCCCTGGAATCCAGTGACAGGAAATGTGAGAATGGTTCAAAGCTGAGCCAAGGGAGGTTTGTAGTGGATAATAGAAACCATTACTTTGTCAAGAGAGTGGTCAAATACTGAAAGAGGCTTCACAGACAGGTGGTTGGTGCCCCAAGTCTGTCAGTGTTTAAGGGAAATTTGGGCAACGTCCTTAATATGTGGTTTAACTGTTGGTGAGTCCTGATCTGGTCAGGCATTTGGGCTAGATGATGCTGTAGAACCCTTCCAACAGAAATAGTCCATCTATTCTATTCTGTTCCCAAGGGTGGAGTAGTGGTTTTCCTTTTTTTTGAGACATTTCCTATTTTCTCTGTAAATGACTGCTGGAATTCCTAAATCCAAATTTGGGCATATCACTGAAATGAATACAACCGTTTATGCAGATGAAAACATAAATAATGGATATCTGTCCATTTTCAAGTACATCAGATGCAAGTATGACCATGAATACACAGTGGTTTGATAACACAGTGATTAAGCAATCCATTTTAATTGCACATTTTTTAGAGGACAGATTTTTTACAAAAAATGGGGAAGGCTTTTAATTTTTACTGAGTAGCATCACAGCTTTTCCTTATAGTACACGTAAAGCAGGTAAATACATTTATAATACATGTAAAAGTTAATAAATTTGTGACCAAGAAATCTGTATCTTTACTTCAAATATCAGTCTGAACATTTTTGTTCCGAAATTCTAATGGATAATTTGCCAACAAAGAAGTCAGCTTTCAAAGTAGTGTAGGAATTAAAGTACACAATCAGATAAATTACATGCATTTTTCTAACACCTTCTCATTAAACTGATTTAATTTACTGTAATTGAAAGCTTCTTTTCTTTTAATAACTTGTATTTAGATGTACTTTATGTGTTGGTTCTAGTGTCTCTGCATTCCAGCAGCTGAGGGATAATTCTCTAACATGACACTGTCACACTAACAATTATTGGAAAAAAGGAAAAAATCGGATCAGACAGCATCATGAAACCATTTCTCACTTGTCTCCTCACTTCATTCCCCTTCAGCCAATTAACATGCCCTTGAACCTGCTAAATAAATAAAATTATATAAATATCTATATCTATATTAACTGCTTGAAAAAGACATTTACATCAGGAACCTGTGCTAAGTATTCTGCAAAGATTTACTTAATATCTACTTAAGAAATCGTTTCTTGGGACAAAAGTAGCACCTTGTCTGCTCCTTGTTTACTTTTACATCTTCAACTATGCAGCTCGTGACAGGACACTAAACAGACTCTGGTCTGAATATCCTCTCACACATTTACTCAAAACCCTTCAGCCCACTGAGGATGCTCTATTGAAAAAACATGTTTTATTAGTTTGTTAGAACTAGCTTTTGACACAGAGAGGACTCATACTTGCTAGGTGGGACCTGTAAGAAATCCAAAACCAAAACACAGTATGACACAAATCCTCCCATGTGTGGCTGGCTTACCTTCCTCATGACCATGCTGCCCCAGCTGGCTGGACAAACTCAATGTGGGGCAGTCTTTGATAAAAAAATGAGGAATAGAAGTTAAAATGCTCATTTTTACTCAGCACCCAACACATCTTACATCAGTATATATTTACTAATTAGCAGTGATAAATGAAAAAGCATTTTTCTTCCCCTGAGAACATAACTGCCTTTCTTTTTTCTCAGAACTTGTTCTAATTAAAAACGCCACCATACTTTATATTAATTCTTTACGTAATTTTATGTAACAGCCCTGCTCATTTTGCTTGTGTGTAGCAGCTGAATCTCACAGTTTATCAGATAGGAAGAAACATGAGATTTTTCCAGCTAAAGACTAGATCTGTGTGGTTCATTGATTCTTGTCTTCAGGAAAGAGGCCATCCTTGAGAGAAAAGAAATTGCAAATTTAGCAAACAACTTATAAGAAAAGCTTAATTGTCACTAAAGAGAAAAGTAGGAGGACAGTAAATAAAATCCTCTCAGTAGTTTGTCATCAGGGACACCTGTTAGCTATAGGACGAGAATTGTGAGTAATGTTACCACTGCAGAATGAAAAGTAATAAAGTTTAATTTATTGTTTCTGTCTGGTTTAACTCCTTTCTTTATTCTTGTTTCCACTAGCTGTCCTTTTACTTTGTTTACAGTTATTCTACAAAATTTTAATCTATCAGGTGAGCCAAGAACCAAAAGTTTTTGAGGTTTTCTGAGGTATTTCTTTCCAGGCAAAGCATGAAACTCTCTTAAGTCCATCAAAATACCCCCAGTTTGTAGAATCATATAATAATTTAGGTTGGAAGGAATCTATAAAGATCATGTAGTCCAAGCCCCCTGGAATGGACAGCGATAAATTCAACTAGATCAAGTTACTCAGAGCCTTTTAAAACCTGACCTTGGATTCTCTCAGGGATGGGACATCTGCCACGTCTCCAGGCAACTTGCGCCAGTGCTTCACCACCCTCATAGTAAAAAAGAATTTCTTCTAAATCTATAATCATTTATTTTAAAAGCACTACCCCTTGCCCTATCACTATAGGCCCTGCTAAAAAGATTGTTCCCATCTCTCTCAGAAGTCCCCTTTAAATATTTAAAGTCTGCTATAAGATGTCCCCAGACCACTCTCTCCTCCAGGTTGAACAACACCAGCTTTCTCAGCCTTTCCCACAGGAGAGGTCCTCCAGCCCTCTGATCATTTTTGTGGCCCTGCTCTGGACCTGCTGCCATGGGTCCACAGTCTTCTTGTGTGCCCCCAGAGCAGAGTGGAGGGGCAGAATCCTCTCCCTCACCCTGCTGGCTGCACTGCTTTGGTCGCAGTGCAATGTAAAGTTTAGTGGAAACACTAAATACTGAGTGCTGGCTTCCTCAGGAAGTCATTTAAGGATGTGCAAGCAAGCAGTGTCATAAATAGGTCTTTGTAACTTCTGACCATTAGGCAAAACAGGAAAACTCATCACCTGCCTCTTATGTTGTCTTTTAGTGTTTCATGTGAATTACGAAAAAGTAATTATAGTATGCAGAGTGGTAAAAAGCCTTGCTACATAATTTGAATGTTCTGATTTATGTTAAATATGATGCCTCTGTGAATAAGAAGACTAACAGGCTAGTAAATGACGTCCACTCTGCAACCAATCTCAACAGGTTTTTTGTTTTGTGCTTGCTATATCTATGAGGTTTTTAAAGTAAAATTCTCCAAAAAGAATAAAAAAATATAATTTGGATGCATTGTATTCTTAGATACAAGAAAAATGGAAAAATCTTAGGACATTTAATTTTTGTAGCAAAAAGTTATGATGATGCAGTTGGGGTTTGGTGATGGGAATTTTTTTTCCTGAGTGCTCTTCTGCATGCACCAAGCACAATAAAATTACTTCTATTCTATTGAATATTCACTTTTCTCAAATGTTAATAGAGCAGTTCAGATTCAATCAGTGTAAGAAGCTTTTGGGTCCAACAGATTTCAAAGATACTTTCAGTTTGTCAATGGAAAGGAATGAATCTCACTTTGGCCTTGAAATAGAATTAGGAAGTTTGAACAAATACCTTTGTGCTTAAAAAAGTTCTCTGTTTGCAAAATGTCACATATTGAGATCTGTTCAATTTTCCCTTTTTTTGTCTCACACTTTTTCTCTTCTGCAAGGCATACACAATGGGAACAATAGATGGAACATGAGAAAATTTGAGCTAGGATTTGAAAATGATGAGACCAAAGCGAATCCATCAAAACAAAAGCTTTGAGACCAAGCTAAACACATTGCAAGCTTGATAATGAGTACATGTTGTTATGAATAATCACTGAGAATTCTCTGAAACTGTATAGATGGTGTTTCATGTTTGCTGTTGTGAGTCATGGATAACAGCAGGACCTCTGACATTGCATCAAGCTGACACTTTTATTAAGCTATTGTTTACCAACTGTCCTTCATATCTCAGCCCATATGAACCCAGTATGAGCATTCATGGTTGTGTGCAGTAATATGCTGGATTTGCATTTGAATCCTGCACAGACTTTTTAAAATTTTTAATAGACTAAATAGTGTTTGTCTTTCTGAGTATGGGTATGAGAATTATTTATCTGACTGGCCCTCTATAGCCAAACATCTTTTGAAACTTTTTGACCAGAGTCTATCTATTGATGCTTAATTTACAGTTCTGAATCACAAAGACTTATTTTTAATAGAGATGTAAATCAGACCAAAAAAATGAGAGCAACTGGAGTTGAAATGGAAATGCATCAGAGCATAAATAATCTGCTTTTCTGGTTAAACTGAGTAATGAGAATTTTTCTACATCAATTTATATAGAAAAATATTTAGTTATGTAAAGAAACAAAATGTCTGGAGGTGGTAATAGATAAAATCACTGCAAAGAAACAGAATTGAAAAGAATAAAAGCAAGAAAAGTTCAAGTGTTTAACTGAGTTCTGAAGAAACTGTAAGCATTCAGGAAGATCTTGGGTATCATGACAGACATTGCAGTATAAATCTTTTCTTGTATAATGTTTTGTTTCATGTATAAATGGTAAAAATACTGCTAGTAACAACCTTTAAAAGATAAGTACAGGTTTAGTTCAGACATCTATTTTCTGTTTTCTAAACTTCCCCTCAGATTTTCCTTTTGTTTTAGTATGATGCTGCATAAGACTTTACCTATTAATAGAAAGACCATCAAAATGTTATAAGTAACTTTTTAATGCTGTTTTCCACTCATGGAATATCTATGTTTGTGTGTGTGGATTTCTTGTCAGAGCTGGCTTTAATATGGCTATAAATCTTATCTCAGATTAGCTGTCATTTCTGATGAAATTCATTCATCAATTAATCAGTAATCTGATGATTTTTAGTAGAAGCTTTTAGCTTCTCTGAATGCATAGCAGCATACCTTTAGAACAGTCTTAAGTGATGCTGAACGAGGACACCAAATGTGCTAAGAACTGGAATTTATGGTGTGCAAGTAAATAAAGGATGATGAATTTCTGAATGTTGGATGACAGAGGGAAGAAAACGAACCTCCAGTAAGGATCCCTTGCTATGCAGAAGTCACAGATCTGAAGTCAGTGTACTACAGTGGATAACAGTACTTAGTGTTGTCTACCCAGGAAGTGCAGAGTGCTTTGTTAACACTGTGTGTTGTGTTTTGACACAAGTGTTGAGAGATCTAAATATATGAATTGCCTGTGTTAGCACCGTTAACATAGAACAGTCAAATCTGTGACACTTTCTATAAGAATGAAATCTTGCAGAATTGAAAATGGGATAATACAGAAACTCAGCTGTTGGTCCTTTAAACTTCTTGCTGTCTTTCTACATGTACAGAAGTACGAAAAATTAGATATCTGCAAATCAATTAATCAGTCAATCATTTTTAAGCATTTACTTCAGTGGGGGGATTCCTTCATTATTGGACAAAGGACAGGGTTTTTTCTTGTTCTTTTCTTTTAGATTAATCATACACAAAAAGGTCAAAACTGATCCATGTGTAACAGGTTTCCGTGAGTATCATTGTTATTTTATTTATAGATTCCAGAAGATTTTAATAAGATTATAAGGGCAGTTTCATTTCCTTATTTGACAATGTGGGCCATAATTGAGGTTTCTTTTACCTATTAGCTAAAACAGGAAAGCAAGTAAGGATAGAAGTATTGACAAGCAGCCTTAGAGAAACGCTTATGTGCTAGAGAGGCTTAAAATCAATGGTGAACAGTCCTGTGCATGCCATCCATTACATTTCTATTTATTGTAGAATGGTTTCAGACCATGAAAAAACTTTTTCCAGACTTTTTCTTACCTGATCCTAATCTATAAATCAAGGAATTGAATATATTATGAAAGATATTATCTTGCAAATATGGTATACTGTTTATCAGTTTAGTTATCCTTCTTTCATATAATTTCATTTTATCCTACCCTAGAACTGAATGACGAAAACTAAGATTGCAAATCTTTGCTTTTTGCTGGCTTTTAAAGGATCTAGGAAATTTTTTTTTTTAAACAATAAATAAAAGTTTACTAGACTAGTGTGGATAAAATCTGACTCAGGAAACATTGATGTTTGAATAACTCAAGGAAAGCAAACCCAGATATATAAAATTAGAGGGTTTTTTTAATACTTGCAGCATTATTTTACAACACCACACGTACAACTCAGCCCCATCAGAAGGCAAGGTTAGGTTCTAGAAGATGAGCTACATATGTAATCATTTCACCAACTGCAGATATAAGTGTTATTGGAATCTAAAGCCAGCAAGGAACAAAAGATAGTTTATTAGAGATTCACTGACAAAAAAGTGCAGATAAAAATCTTTTGTCTGATACAGGTGTGCCTCCCAAGCACTATCACTGAGCAACAGGCAGCATGCTAATCACAAGGAAGAGCTGTTTGCATTAGTAGACTTATAAAACATGAGCATGGCCACCACAAGTTTGAAGGCACAGATCATCAATTATTGCACTAATTGTTTGTTCTGCTTGTGTCTCAGGCTAAAAGAAAAGAGTCACTGAAGCAGAAATGAGACACTGAGAATTACAACCTCAGTGACAGTTCAGTTTCACCATCTCATTATTCATTACTTGTTTTGCTGTGCGTGTGTGACTTTGAGTTGGGTGGACTCATGTATTCTCAAAGATGCACACTGTGCAACACTGGAGAAATCATTGTGCACATTATTCTGCAACTCCAGGCATGAAAGCTTTTTCTTAAAGTTCTGCCAGCTTCTTTCTTAGCTTTTGTTTCCAACTCAAGTAAGAATTACCAAAGGTACCAATTTTAGGGTTTGGGTATCTCTATTAAGATTTGGAATTCAGGTATTAGCAACCACATTTCTGGGAGGAAAATACTTCCATCTGAACAAATGCATCTTGTGATGCAACTTAGAAAAAAGATTTTTTTTCAAGCCATAACTCATTAATCTCTCTGAAAATGACCCAATTGCAAGATCTTAACAGTAGTATTGCCCAAATGAAATTGTGATCTAAGAAAGTTCAAAAAGTACATAGCATTGATCATCAAAAAATCACATAATATATTTAACTCTTTTTTCTAATGTTATAAAAAGTAATTTTCACAATATAATCTATTATAAACATTATAATAGGTACTAAATATGTAGAAAAACAGTAATAGTGCTCTGGTAGCACTTGTCTGCTTTGCTATCTCATAGCTGCAGAACTATGGTCCTTCACTAGAAGTGCATCATGTTGACTCCTAGCTTCCATCATTTTTCAAAAATTATAATTGACTTTGAATCCTACAGATTGTTTCTTATTTGCCAAAAATTCGTCAGTTAGACGAAGTCTTTAAGTAAAAAGATATCTGTTTAATGATTATGATCGAAAGATCAAGGAGTTTATGGAAAGTCCTCCGTGAGAGACTCTTTCCCTCTCCAAAAAACCATTTTTTAAAGAGCAAGGACTCTTCTTGCCTACTTTTATTAGATGAATGAAAGCTTGAATTTCAAGAGCCAGTAATGATACTTCTGTATATAGAACCTTTTTAATTGTCCGTTCCCAGCACCAAAAAACACTTGCTCTAACAACATCTGAAAAACATAAGTTCTATCACATTCAAATTGTATTCAGCTTTCAAAGTATGAAGAAAATATTTTCTTGCCTCAAAGGTCCTGTTGTTTCCTTGCAGAAATGTCTTTTAAATGAATTTTTCATTTAAAGAAAAGATATAATATTGCAAATATGAAAAATGTTAATTTGGTTTTCATTTCATATTCAGCAATTATATCAAGATTTTAAATGTGTAATTCTTTGAAATTTTATGTTCAATGTATATTATTGAATTTTGATTGTACAGTTCTAACTATGCATTACATAAACCTTTTCATGTATAATTTAGTTTAAAATAGTCCAAATAACAGACATACCGGTGACCTATGTATTTAGAGAGATAAGAATTACATTCAATAATAGTCTTACATTTTATCATATATAATATGAGAGGTATTAAACATCACTTAAACGTTCAGAAAGAATTCATAATTTGGATAGGTGTTAAAATAATTTTTTATGACAGTAAGTTAAACCTTTTGACAATTTACTTACATTTCAGTAGTGAATTGGAAAACAATCCTACAATTATTTGAAAGACTATTATTCTTTAATATTCCACATTTCAAAATTATGTCCTAAAATGAATGAAAACTCCAAGTGAAATGTCATTTGTGATACACACCCTGATGTATTAGGTGATTATTTTTTATTTCCCATATACTTTTTGAGGCAAAATGTAGGGGTTTTTTTTAAATACACAGAACTAAACTATATGGATTAAAACAGTATTGACAGATGAGTCATATTGCATTAGACCAAAGTTTCTCATCCTCTGTGCCTGCTTCTGCCTGGACCTGCACAGCAACTGGGGTTTCAGGCAGAGCCTGCTGCTGAGTCCAGGCCAGTCTGAGAGTTCTCCATCATTTGTCAAAGCTCTGAGCAGTCAATATCAATGGTGAGAAGAAAGTCTGAGCTGGCTGGCTGCTCTTCCAGGAGTGGGGTTGGAGTCTGTAGAGCAAAGGAACCTGTGGTGTGCTAGTAGCAGTTCACTGATCTGAAAGGGAAAAGAGGAATGGCTAAAGGGGTGTTTGTGGAAAAACAACAGGCAAACATGCATCCTCATACTTCTCCTCTTACAGGCTCCCAGGCTGAAAGCCATGGGGATTTCCTGAGCATGATGCAGTTTGTCACTGTGGTGTGGTTTGGCATTTACAGGAGTGTGAACATACTGATAATAGAAAGTTTGTGGAGGTGTCTGTGACAGTGTTGCTGGATCAAAGAACTCTGCAAAACAGAGAGCAGTGCATAAAGAGAAAGCTTATTTTTGTGTTTACAAATTTGGAAGTTAGAAGGAAAAACAATTCATTTTTACTGGGTTACGCTTTATTTTGAAGTCATCCCACTCCTGTAGGTTTGTATTAACTTAGTAAACATCATAAATAGTCCTTAAACATGATATTGTAAAATGTAATCTAGATTGTCCTCTAGGTAAACTAAATATGAGGTTCACCTGTGTATGTCATAGTACTTGCAATTCAAGGCAGAGTTTATCAGCATCAACTTAAAACCTTTTACCTTTTGATAATTGTATATTTAAAAAAAAAGGAAATTGTATATTTGAAAAAATAGGATGTGCAAGTGGTAGTGTTTACTTTTCCAATGAAATACCATACTGTAATTTTTTTCTGAATTTCCTGGACAGTAACCTTGCATGAGGCTGAAAAAAAAACCAGAGAAAATATTTTTGTTACTCTATTAAACATAATTTTCTGAGAAATTCTAGCTCCTCACAGTTTTGCTATATTTACTTGTAGTTTTGTGGTGAGGGTCAGAGTGGTAAAAGCCAAGTGACTTGCACCAACCATATATAATTTCACTCGAATCCAGTCAGTGGCTGTATCTGTAGAAAATCTTTCATATAAACCTGCAGAGAAAAGTTCTTAACGTTTGTTTATCAAGGAGAACATTTTTATTCACTTTCTAGTAGACCATTTTATGACACTCCTGAGATAAATTTAAAGACATGACAGAAAAAGAAAAACTGACAAAACAAACCCAGAGAAGACCTAGGGAGTTTACTGGTAAACAGGAAGCTGCTTTTATGCAGGTTTCCTACAAAATTACTGTTCTTCCTTGTTTAAGTACATAATCGATGCTCTGAGTGCACTAAGTCAAACATGACAGACTGTTCACACTCTGTAGACAAAATTTTCAGTAGTGTTTGTGTTTGCAGCAGCTAAAAGTGAGATTTCTGCATTTTGACCATGACAGCATTTTTCATTAGAGAGTCGCAAAGGAACCCAAGATTCCAAATAGGAATGGGAAATAGAATTGTGCAGAGAAAGGCAAATATTCTGTTCTTCATCTTAAATGACACAAAAGTAAGAAAGAAACCATGGTGGTTAGGGGGTATAGGCAAGAAAATTAAACTGGCGTTCCATTTTTAAATACTGATCAAACAGTATTTAAAAGCAGGAAAGGTCTGTGATTCTAAGGCTGTTTCACTAGCCAAAGTATTCAACATCTCTGCATCAAATATTGCTAAATTTTCTGAAAACTGTTTCCAGCTAGAAATGGGCAGGTGCCATATTATATGAAGCAGATTTGTATTAGCATACAAATGGACACTTATCATGCCTCCCTACTCCGTGTCTGACTTGCAGATATCATCACTTTCTACTTATTATTTTGCTGAAGGGTTCCTGCTAAACCCATTAATGACTTTTTATCATGTTTCAGAATTCCCTTCCAGCATACCATACAATGAAAATACAAAAGAAGTAGTGAAAAAGAGTAAGTAGAAAGTGTAAAGAACAAAATTTGAATGTACACTACTTAATTTTGCTTAGTCTACTTTGTGCATTTTCTTACATAATTGACTTTTAATTGTCCAGCCAGCAAATGGACAATTTCTACATTGTGTGTCAGAGCTTTACTAATTAATACTTTTTCTTGGTTTGCAACATACTAAAAAATAAAATAATAAAGTAACGATAATAAAAACCCCCAACAATATATAACCTGAAAATCATAGAATGGTTGAGGTTGAAAGAGAATCAACTCTTCCTCCAGAGAATCCCCATTCTCCCCATGCAGGCAGAAGTCAGGAAGAACTATATTCTGCTCGCCCCTCATAAAGGTGTTCAAACTCATTTCCCTGACTTACGAGAGCAGTACTGTAGGTAGCTGGATTTAACTCAGGGATATTACCAGTGTCATATGGACTGAGCGATCTTTCCATCACTGTAAAAAATTTGTTGAGCTATTAATTATAATTGATTAAGGTAGTGATGATTAAGGTATGTTCCTAGTATGTCAAATGTCTTCATTTGAATTCCTTTACTCTAACCCATTAGATAACTAAGTAGTGCCTGCAAGATAGAGCAAATAGGTCAGCATGAGAAACGTGATAAACAGTCCTTAGAGTGCAATATAGTGGACAGAACATATTGATGAAGACTCCAAAACCCTCAGGAAGGGCCTGAGGTTTTCCGTGTTACATATAAGATACAATAATTGGACACCTAAATGAATGACAAACTATCATCAATAAAACAAATCATCATGAAGTGTTTATGACACTCTGAATATGAGATGTTTGAAAAGATCTTTTGCTTGTGTTGGAAATTTAAATACAGGGTTACTTCTATTTCCTTTTAACTTGACCAGTGATTTTGAATCAAATTTCCTGAATAATGTCATTCCTTTGATTGTGTTTTGAAATAGAAGTAATTTTTACTTAAAATTTATGTCATTCTTTAATTAAAAAGTTTATTCATGTGTTTTTTAAATTACATGCCATTACAATTTATTATTATTTCCCACTTGCATTATTTTTTAGTTGCTCTTAGAGGTATGATTTTAAGTGTACAGAGTTTGGCTAAAGGAAAGCCCCTCCTATGGTTTTACTAGGCCTGAGTTGTTTCACAGTTTCAGTTGCTATTCTTCAAGAACAAAAGTAGCACTCGAGCATTCACAGTGTAAAAAATAATAGTGAAGGTAAAACTCTAGAAACCCGACTGGTCTTGGTTCTGGTTGAGTTCTGTGAATCTGAAACACTGAGCTGGACATTTCATAAGAATATTTAATATTTCTGCATAAATTTAGTAAATACCATATGGGTGTAGTTGTCTGACATTTCTAATTGCATTCTTGTCTAAAAGCAGTCCATTCAGTAGTCAAGGAAAGGAAGAGAATTTAACCTTTTTTAAAAATATCCGATTTTTTATTTGGGGTCTATATGCATCAATACTTCTCTTTTGCAAACATTTTCCTTCCTTATTTTACTGTCCCTTCTTTAACCTATTTGAATTCTAGCTTTACATAGCATATATGTCTGGGATTTACCACAACATAAAATGGTCTTTACTGTGCCAGTAGGGCAAGAATTATACCATTATTTTAAAATTTATTTCTGCAACAAAGAAAGAAAATGAAAGAAAGTACATTGAATGGCAAAATAAGTACTGATAGACTAGACTGCAGACCAAGAGACAGCACACAGAAATCTTCAGTGTTGTCTTTCTGTTAGATTTAGATGAATTCTGAGGTTATTATAAACCAAATCTTAATGCTTATTAGAAAGTAAAGCATGGCATCCTCAGTTCATCATATGGCACAACTTCACAGAGAACACAAGCTTTTCAGTAAATACACTGACTTTTGCAAACTGCAAATCATCTGCAAGCCACTACTGTTCTACTAATTACAGCAAGAAGCTGTGCTCATTAGCTGTTCTCATCTGGTTCACTGCACGAGCTAAATAGGCCGTAAATGAGCTAGCAATTATTGCTGTATTACTGCTACCAGCTCTGTTCATATCAAAATATCTTCACCAAATGTTGTGCTTCTTGGTATTATCACGTTAAGAATTTCACAATTTCATGTTGAAGCAGTTAATTGGGAGGTTGTTCTTGGAAGATGGAGGAGATTCTATAACTTCCATGAATGACTGCCTCTCATAACTATCTTCAGCCCATTTATGACAGCCTCTTAAACCAGGCAACTACATGAATACATAAATATTTTACTTGATGCATTAAGAAAGAAAATGCACACCTTGCTATTCATTCTCAGTTTTCTTCTAACAGTAAACCTTATTTATATAGTAGATTTAAAATATTTAATTATGAAGGAGAAGCTTTATGGTCTTCATAGCAATGTGATAAATTAGTTGTATAAGAGTTTTTAGAAGTGTATATACTGCATTAGATAAAAGAGAAAACACAAACTTATTGTTGTATTTCCAGGGTCACCTTCTACAGAGAGATTTTTAAGAAAACAACCTGTATGGTTGTCTACATACACACACAGCCAGTATGTCCCATCCAAGTGGCCTGCAGATGAGTTTTCAGGTGGGAAGATGTGCTTCCAACTCAGAGGGATAGGTAGGGGGTATGAGCTTCCATTTTCTTACCTCCAGTCTCACATAAATACTAAGCTGTAAACATTTGTCTCCTGTTGTTCTGAGTATATCTTTCACTGTTTTCTGACTTGCTTTAGAATTTATACTGAGTCTGTTCATGTTGATCAAAAAGCCACCCATTTGCTCTCCCCGTTCTTATCAATGAAGTTCAGGCTTTCTTCCTTTTGCTGTCTGTCTGGTTCAGGACAATTTTGCCACAACATGTAATTAGAACCATTTTTCTCATGGGACACTATTTGATGTTGCTGAGAATTTGAAGAGGTCTGACTGAAACAAATATTCATCTGAAAGGTCTGACATGTCTTTCAGTGCTTGCTGAAAAGGCAAGCTCTAGAGCAGCAGTTCCTAAACTACAGCATATTTCACGGACCTCGTAAACCTGATTTAAATAATCTGGTAGTAGTAGGATAAAAAATAGTAGCTGCAATTTCCAAAGTGTTTCTGTAAGAATATGTGAAGCTGTGAAAGTATCTGTTCTTTAACATGTGAAAGCTCCTCTGTACAACTTTAATATATGAGAGTTTCTCTGTACAACTTCAAGAAACACGAGCACCATCCATTCAACTGAACTGGCACACACTTTCTTCCTAGTTCTGGGCTTAATCCTGCTGGTCCTAGGCTTAGGAAGCCAGGAGCACTAACACATTAAAGCAGAGACTACCATGAGAAGTCACTGGATAAATACATTTATATATTTTCAAAACTAGTTCCAGGATTGTGGTGTGCATCCCTGAGGTGCCTTTGTAGTGACACAATGAGTGATGCCTTTCCCTACCCAGAAAGTAGGACCTGCCTGGCAGTGGCTTCTTTTCCCACTGTAGCTGTTTATCAATCAGGGATGTTAGGCATCAGGAATACTTCATGTGCAGCCTGGGACAGGATTCTTCTGAAGGACCTTATGGTGAGTGAAGAGAAAATGGAAGAACCTCAGGAAGTGGTCATTTCAAAAAAGAATGAGGAAGAAAGTATTTTTTAATATAGTGGTGGAAATACACAGACTACTGAGGTTCCCGGGATTCACGGTTTTACAGAATAATTATTGTCTTCTTTAAACTTTGGCAGTCAAGTAAACCAAAGAAAGATCACTGAATTATGATTTTGGTAACAGCACTACTCTGAAACATCATTTTAAAAGAGGATTAACAAGGTGAAAAAAAACCTCAACATTCTAGAGATTTTGCATTTTCCTAATTTAATTATCCTGCACTTGTAATAGAATTATATGCTACACATATTCTGAAACCACTGAGTCCCATTACAAATAAGAGAATAGGTGGGAACTGTACTCTTGGATAGCATTCAAATGTATGCTAATCTAATATTGGTTATATTATCCTAATCCCCAAACACTCTGCCCTTGTTTTCATTAAAATACAGCTAGACCTACAGACCGGGGACCAACAGCTGTCATCATTTCTTTCTGTGGTCATCACAAGTGATTTTCTTGGCAGTTTCTCTAATACTGTTTAAAATCAGGACCTGACAGAAAATCAAACTTTCATCTTTCAGATACTTCCGAGTTTTAAAACTATTTCATCCTTTGTTAAAGAGAAACCAAACCCTTCCAGAAACAGAATGAAAACTGTAATCTGAGCAGAAGAGGTATAATGCAAAGAAAATAGAAGGCTATATTTTAGGGCACCTATCTGGATATGGGAATCCCTGGGGAAAGCCTAACACTTAATTCCCTGTAGAAATTATATATAAAAATTATGTGCTTATAATATTCTAGATTATATATTTATATATATCAAAAAATATTATCTTATTAAATTTAAAGCTTTTTTCACTGACATGCATTTCCCTGATGATAAACATGTTGTCAAATTATTCCAGTGCACCCCTGGTTAGGGCTTTTTGTATCAAGTGGTTGTCTGAACTTGTTAGACATTATAACACCTGACAAGGTGAGTTCACCCTGGTTGGCTGCCAGGTGCCCACTAAAGACACTCTGTCACTCCTTTCCTCGTCTGGACAGGGGATAGAAAATATAATGAAAGACTCATGGAATTGGGACAATCTTCTTCTTGGGCTCAACTTCACTCCTGATTTTCTCTAACCTCTTCCCATCCAGCGGAACAGGGGAATGAGGAATGAGAGCCCTTCAAATGTTCCCGGCTGCTATTTCCTCTTCAGGAGGAAGACTCCTTACACTCTTCCACTGCTTCAGCATGGTTTTCCTCCCAGGGCTGCAGTTCTATAGGAATAGGCTGCTCCAGCATGGGTCCCCCATGGAGTCACAAGCCCCATCAGCGAACCTACTCCAGTGTGGGCTCCTGTCTGCATGGGGCCACAGGTCCTGCCAGGACCCAGCTCCAGCACAGGCCAATACAGGGTCACAGCCTCCTTCAGGCATCCACCTGCCCCTCCATGGTCTTCTGTGGTTGCAGGGGAGTCTCTGCACTGGTGTCAGAAGCCCCTCCTCTCCCTCCTTCTCCTCTCACCTGGGTGTTGCAGGGCTGTCGCTTTTACAGGTGCTCATGACCCTTCTCTGGCTGCTGCTGTGCTGTATCAGCTCCCCCCAGCCCACCCTTTCTTAGCTCTGTTATCCCAGAGAGTTATCAGAGCAGCCTCTGCTGCTGACGGGCTCAGCCTTAGCCAGTGCAGGTCCACCTTGACATTGGCTCTACCAAACACGAGGGAAGTTTCTAGGAGCCTCTCACAGAAGCCACCCTGGAGCCTCCTGCTTCCAAAACCTTGCCACATAAACCCAATACAAAAGTAAACTATCAGAAACTACTAGCCTCTTAAACTGACTAAGTAGCCAAATTTTTATTTTAAAAGGGAGCTTTTCACATGAAGGGATGTAAAGATAACTTTGAAATAATGTATCGTTCTCAGATGAAAAAAAAGCCAGATGCAGTGCAATACTCACACTGACATCTTTTTAAAAATATAATCAAAAAATCATCTGTGGTGAGTGTGTTACATAAATATTGTTCTTTGAGAGATTAAAATCCACATTTTATATAAGACCAATTTTTCCCTGTTTAAAAGCAAGTTACACCTCTAACTAACTTCTAGTTCAGTAGAAGAGCTAAAGCACAATTGGTGTAAGCCCATGTAAAAGGTATTTTCAGCCAATAAGTAGTCATCTATTTCAATAAAATGGTTTTGGATTTAGCAGCATTTTCTTTTATTTTTCATTTTAATGAACAGATAATTTTCATTAAAAAGATAATGTAGTTTGGATAGGTCTTTCTTTTGTTGTCATTGTTACAAGCAGCAACAAGCAAATCAAGTAAGAGGGATGCAAAATCAGGTTTGCAGTGAACCAAAAGGTCATGTGCTGATGTTTCATGTTGATTCTGGAGAATTATTAGCTGAACAGTAACTGGCCCACTTAACAGTACCTTCATGACTCATTTGCCAGTCACTGTGCAATTATTCCAGGTGCTGCTGGGGAAATGACTCTCAAGTTTCATAGAAGTAATCAGCATATAAATGTTGGCAGGATAAAATCTCCAACACATGCTTCAGGTGCAGCACTCAATGCAGATGGAACCACTTCAGTCAGTTCTTAAAAGCGATGGTTCTATTTGGCTGGAAAAAAAACTTGTTCTGGTGGAACCCTGGTTTTTATCCTAGTCTTATCTGAAAAATGGAAGAGAATGTAGATCTTAAGAAACTTTTTACCATTTGAAAATAAAGAACTGATTTTACCTAAACTAAGTCCTTTGTGTAAGCAAATAAGAAATCAGAAAAAAGGATACTGGAGTTAAGGGAGCAGGCTGTATTATTTTTATCCAAAGGAATGCCTTGCCTCATCTTTCTAGTTTCTTCAGTAAAATAATTAGTAATGCTAATGTGGTTCAGGCCAAGAGAATACAAGCAGCACTCTGCTGTTTAAGTCTTGGCATTTCTGAAATGTTCTCATTCCTTTCCAGAAGGGTTTGAACCCATTTTAAAAGATAACATCATAAATACAATAGTCAGCCAATCTAATAAGTGTCATTTACATAAAAATATCACAACTTCTGAACAAAGTGTTTTCTGAGACCTAATGATTGAAAAGCAGGATGAGGGGTTAATTAGTAAAGGTGTCAGGAATGCTTGATTGAAAATTTTCCTCTCATACTGTTAGAAAGAACAGTTTGACCTAAATGAAATTTCACACCTGAAAAGTACTTCTTTCACAAGATTTTAAAGGAAGATGTCCAATATCCAAAACATTGACAATGTGGAAAAATTATATTGTCATTATGTATTCTTCTTCCATATTCTTTGAAAGTTCTAATAGTTCGTCCCATGCTTCTGTTTTTCTTTATGGTACAGATTAACCAGATGAATCTGAGTTATATTAATTGAGGTAGACATTAATTCATTTCAGAACATTTTAGAAGAGATTACAGACACCTAAAAACAATCTTGAAATTTAATCCTTTTTGCTTTTTTTTCTCCCAAAATCAATTATTTTTGTCTCTAAAAATAAGTTATACAAATTATACTCATTCAGTTATGCAACTCCAGGAAATAACAGAGCCACTATCCCTTAAAGAAGATTTGAAGGTGGCTATAAATCAAAGAGTCATTAGTTTATTTTATTAAACTGAGATTAATTCACACATATTCTTTTCAACCAGTAAATCTTAGGTTTGGTTTGGAAATTAACTTTCATTTTGTTTTTAAAAAGCATCTGAAACCGTATATCTTTAAGTATATTTACATGTCCCTGGCTCATCCAAGTGATTAAGGTGAGAGGATGCATCTCCTGGGTTCCCATCCCTGCACTGAATAGGCACTAGAAACCATATGTGACACAGTAGAATTGCCCCACTACTGTTAGACTCCACAAGGCATGGTCTGTTAACAAAAAGTATCAGAAGAAAAACTTTATGGAGGAAAGCATTTACTGACAAATGAAAAATTTAACTTGACAGAATAAGATGAATAAAAGAGCAGAATTCTAAAGTCTCTGTGTGGCATAGGTGATCTGGTCCAGTAGGCCTGAGGTCTACTCCTCTATACTTGCTTAAGGACCAAAAAAAATTTCTTTCTGTCTTTCCAGCCCCCAAAACTATTGATTTGCTGTCTTTGTGATGCTAGCTTCTTCATTCAACAATCATAAAATAATGTCATCTGCAGTGCTGGCACATAGAAATTCTGTTAAGGGAGCTCATTAAGCTTCTGCACAATTTTGGAGTTTACGCTGTGCTGTGCGAGGTACGATTTTGCAACTGTGGCCATCTCTGATGGGACAGCCACAAATTCAATGTGGCTGAAAGAGGGAAAAACAAGGGATCCACAGACTGGATTAGCAACTTGGTGACTGTCCATGCAACAGCATTCAGGAGGATTGTAACTACTGATATTTTTCAGACACAGAAAAGTGATGACGTTGGAGGAATGACTTTTGCATTTGGCTTAAATACTTTAAAGGAGGTGTCTACTCCAATTAAATTTTTTAGAAATAGTCTGAGTTGCAAATCTATTACCAAAACCTTATCACTGCCAGGGCACAACTGTCAGCTCTGTGACTGACTGTTATATGGAGATCAGCTTGAAGACTGTAAGAGAGGTTTCTTGACCATAACCTGGACAAACCTTGCTTCAACAGACCTTCCTTTCCTATGCTGTTCTGTATTCTCTCTGTCACTTAAGAAAAAGTCTTCATTTTTCTATTAAAAAAAAAAGTTTTTATATTTTCAGTTCTGAAGATGAGCTCTCTGAAAGCTTTTCTTGTGCCTACTTACACAACAGTTATGATAGACTGTCGACATGGATGCAACCATCTAAACACCTATGTTACAGCAATAAAAACTCTGTTACAAGGCAGTTATATCCCCACAGTTTTACTTCTCTGCAGAGGTAAAGGACAGATAGGGATTTTGCAGTTAATATGCAATATGTAAAAGGAAAAAAATGTGAATCACAATGTAAGTTCATTATAAACTTAATAAAAGAGGAACCACAATGAACCATAATGTAAGTTCCTTATAAACTTAATGCAAGAGGACTTTGAGACAATGCATTTGTGTGACTTTGCAGTTCCTACAAGTTGTATTGATTTTGAAAATTAATGGATTTACCCTACTGCTGGAAGCTTCTACATTTTTAAGCATTAAAGATTTTTCAACAATGAAAAAACCGCTAATTATTCTTTTTTTTCATTCATTGCAGGTTCTAGTGGTAGAAAAATATTCAGTTGGAGAAGGATTAAGAACCTAGAGTGTCATTTCAAAATACTTGGAAAAGTTTTGGAAATAGAATATGAAGCTAGTATTGAGTAGGAGTCACTATGAGACTGCTTGTTAGCATATGATGAAAACTGCCTTATATGTTCAAAGTTCACATCATTAATGAATAAACAGTGTAAGTGCCAAAACAGATAAAGCCAAGTTAGCTTCAGATTTTCTACACTCTGAAGGCTGATCAGATTACTGTAGGTTGAATTAAACCTGTCAAAACTGTGACCCTTTTTAATGAAATGACATTACCATCATCTTGATTTGCTCATAAAGAAGTTAAATTTAGTAATTCGGATCAAATTTATGTAGTCTTTTTTTCCCTCTACTGCATTTCAGGTATGCAATACTATTGGTGTCTTTGAATCCACTTGTTATTTCACAGAGATCTTCAGGGACAATAAGGGTATGGAGTTAACACAAGCTATTTGTAAGTTTTCTGATGTACTTATCTAACATGAAACCTCGTAAGTGTTCTAGAAAAAAAAACAGCCCATTGGTTTTTCTCTGTGTATGTATCTTTCAGTGACATTGTCTCTTCTAGTTTTAGCATCTAAAGTACAGAGTTGCTTCCATGACCTCCCCAAGGGTGAAAAGGAAAATATTTTCAATAGAATGGTCTTCTATGAAATCTCCTTAAGAAACTTTGGAAAATTTCCTTTGCATTTACCAGATTTGTAAAGAAAACACTGAAGTATACTAGATTACCAGCCAGCTTCCTAATTAATATAATGATTTGCTATTAATATGGCCTTTCAGATGTGTAAGTAAATGGTTTTGTTACACTTAAAGCGGAACTTTTCTAGTTATATAGTAAAGAATCTCCCAGAATACTAAATGAAAACTGCACCAGGTATAAATTATATTAAAATATTTTATTTAAAGAAACCTGTGATAATTCTAAACATTTTGTAATAAAGAAATACTCTCTACAATTCTACAACTTAAACTCTTTCCTTCACAATAAGGAGAGACTTTAGAGCAAAACCCTGTAATATTTTTTGCGTACAGCAGCCACTCTTAGTAGATGCAGTTACCATGAACATCCATGAATCATCACCATGAACAATTTTTACTTCTTTATTGAAAAAAATACCTTGTGTGTTATGCACTTACTTTGGGAGCTGCTGCTACAGAGATTTTATAGGAGCATAATAGTCACTATTGATATTTTTAGTCTGGATAGGATATTTTACTTCTGTCTAAATACTTCAGGTAGGACTAATTAATTTTTCATCTTGGTAGGATATTTGTACTTGAAAAAGCTAATGGGATAAGGGATGACATAAAATTTGACTACTTTGCACATCAAAACACTGTCATTTCATTTTGAAATTTATGGGAAAAAAAGCTAGAAAGGAAGGCACTTACTTTTAAAATTGTATAGAACATAGCCTCTTGATGACACTCATCTGTGAAACAGTTCTTCTGGAAGAGAATGGGAGTAGAAGCCATTTTGAGAGTACCACACAGAAAGTGTCGCACAGACATTTTAATTTTTAAAGGTTTGATCATCATCAAATTAAAATCTAGAATTCCAATACAATTTTTAATTTTTATGTGGAATCAATAAATGTGGTTAGTACAGAAAGGAATTCTCTCCTTAACTTAATGGTCTGATGCATAGTGAGGTCTGAGAGGGATAAGAAATGGCACTTGCATTTACATCCCATTCCCGTAGAAAATTTATGCACTATGTGGATAGCACACTAGAACATATTTAATGTATAAACATACACAAAATAGCTGCTCTTGATCTTCTAAAAAAAAAAGAAAAGAAATTGTGTAGAATAACAAAGCCAGTTCCTGGTAGTAGCAGTATTGCTGGGGAATGGGGAAAATGCTGATTAACTGAGAAGATTAGGTATTTATTCCTGCTCACATGAAAGAGAGGTAGGTCAGGTTAGATAGATGAGAGTAGGAGAGCTGGCTCAAACTTCTTCTGTGGCACAAAATCAGCATCCGAAAGTATACCAGTGAAAAAAAGTTTTGTTTTTTTCAGAGCTCTTACACACTAGCATCTAATTCTGAAATATAATTAAAGTTGGAGAGCTGTTTTTTTATAAATACTTGACATTTACTAGTGTATAGCTTCTCTCATCAGGACTGCTTTCCTCAAAATGTTTGCAAGCTGAACAGGAGCAGAAACATTAAAATGCACCAACATCTAAATGGTAGGAGCCAAATAGCTTAGGGAGCAACATGAATATTAAGAAGCTTTAGGACATTAGTAAAAAGTACAAACAACTTTTTAAATAAAAAAAAATACATATAGATATTTGTGCAAAGTGTAATGCAAAAGATACATGAGCAAGAACAATTACATTTCACTAAAATTTTCAAAAGAATGTATTATCTCTGGAAAAATTGTGATCTGTTTGTGCCTGCCAGGACTCTCAGCAGGAGAACAGGAGAGGTGGATCCTTACCAAGAAGACAACTCTCTTCTATTCAATCTCATGAACATCCTTTCCTTTCCTTTCCTTT
>VZRF01012746.1:7483-41024 GCA_013396875.1 Vireo altiloquus | reverse complement strand
ACAGGAAGGCAGGAGAGGTGCGAAGGAGAGCCAGAAGGCAGGGTAGGTCTAGGGCAAAGGAAGGAGGGAGGGAGGGAGCGAGCAGGAGCAGTAAGAAGTCCCCCCAGAGCTCTGACGCAGTTTGTTTTTATAGCCGCCGGCCCCTCCCAGAGTCTGCATACTAACAGGGAACCATTTCGAGACCCGACTGGAGACATTTCGGACCCAGTGTCTCCTGCCTGCTTCGTGTGGGTGCTGCCAGGAGAAATCTCCCACAGACGAGGCTTCTTCGAGTTGCCTCCTGCAGGTGGCACATGCACACTCCTCCTCCACGTGCCTCTGGCAGCCGTTGTTGAGGCATAACAAAAGTGAATTGGCTCCTCGCAGTAGCCTCAAAAGGTGGAGCCAGATGAGTAATTTGGATATATTTACATTATATTTTCTGCTGGACGGGAATGTATTTTTTGCAGTGCCACTAAAGTTGTTTAGTAGCTGTTGTAGATAAAAGCAAAAACTAGTCTGGAAAACAATTTTGTTTTCGGAATCAAGCAGCCCCTTTTCCCATCCCTTGCCTGGCTGTGTTCAATACATGGAGCATTATGTTGTCCTCTAATTAGCTCTGTAATTTCCATGGCGTGTGCCAGCATCAGTGTTTACTATTGAAGCACAATGTCTGCTTTTATCCTCATGATGTGGCTGTCCTGTCACAGAAGTCACATGCACAAACTGAGTAGTAAAAGGGGTTCAGGAGTAAGAATCAGTAAATATTCTAAGCTGTGCGTGGTTGTGCAGAAGTAATTGATTCCAGCACTGCCAGATGGCTTACCAGTTCATCCAGATGACCCTTGCTCAGCATATAGTGAAGATCGTTCTCATCTCCCGGCTCTTCCAGACCCTAGCATGGCTAACAGGGCATTGATCAATCCCTGAAGTCTTTATTTTTACCATAACCGTGTGACTTCTCTGCATTTCACTGGGGGGAAGCTGAAGTGGAAATGTGAACATGTATTTAAATAAACCATTTTATAAATTCCAGGTGCTGATCTATTGAGAGCATCTTGCATATGTCAGAGGAAGAACATGTTTGAAGGAAAACCTGCTTGTAAATCTGTGCAAATTGAAAGGTAAATAATTCCTGTTTCCAGTACATTGATGGAATAAGATCTCTGCACTGGTTATTTTTCCTGCTGTGAAGTATGTAGTATATAAATGTATCTGGCATACATATTTGTCACTGTGTAGCAGCAGAATGTATGAAGTGAATATCTTTTAAGAATACTGATTTCTGCTTCACAGAATCATAGAATCACAGAATGGTTTGGGTTGGAAGGCACCTTCAAGACCATGTAGTTCCAACCCTCTGCCATGGGCAGGGACACCTTCCACTATCCCAGGTTGCTCAGTGCCCCATCCAGCTTCTTTGCTTCTTCAGCCTAACAAGGAAAGGTTCTAAAGTGGTTTGTTTCACTCTGAAAATATTTCTGGCTTGGATTTCGGGGTTTTTTTGCAGTGTCATACGTGATGGGAGGAGTACAGACTATTTGTCTTCAACTGAAAGGTTCTCTGCAATGTGCTTGTGAGGCATGGGAATTCAGCTGGGGTTAAAACTTGACATGGTCTGATTGAACTTCCTATCTTTCTTAATTGTTATCTTCTTTCTGTGTGATAATTTTAATTTCACTTCCTCTTGGGTAATCGTGGAGTAGTCTGAGTGTGTGTTACATCAGACAAAAGAACCACAGACTAATAAATGTTTTCATGTGCTGTTTATTATTTTTCAAAGATACGTAAGAGCAGTTCTTTCCGGGCCACTTTTCATGCTCTGACAGACAAAGTGCCATGATGATGTGTGGAGCAGCACAAATTAATCCAGTGTGGAGATAAGCAGAGGGGCAGCGGCGTGAGGGGGTGCCTGGTTTTGAGAGCTCACTTTGTAGGGACAGAAGTGGCTGTGATCCAGCCCATGGCACAAGGATACAAACAGCAGGTGTAGCTTTGGAGTGCTTCATGACAGGGGCATTTCTGCTCAGGGGTGGGATTAGAGCTTCTATTGAAACTTATGTAACAGCCACAGTGCCAGGGCGGTTACTAAAAATGATCCTCATCGCTCTTACATCCCAAATGCTGTAAGTCAGGAGAACTATTTTAAGCTAAAGAAATATTTTGGTTTTTTTATTCTTAATGGTCATTGTTTTTTTTCCCAGACCCTAATGAGAGATGATTTTAAATGTGTAAGGCAGCAGTGGGAATGAAAATAAGTGGTTTTATAATGTAAGACATGAACAATCAACAGTGAGTTTTGTTGTGGGTGGCTGCTTCATTATCATACTCTCATTAACATACCTCAGCAATCAACAGGGAATTATATTTTTTATTATGGATGTCCTGTCCAATTTCTAAAAGACAACATCAGCTGTTTTTATGCAGCAAACGCTGATCTGTTTGGGGAAAAAAAATCCACTGTTTTCCTGCCTCTGCTGCCCCAAAGGTTGGTGTTGTGCAGAAGGAGCAGTCAGCTGCTATGGTGATGGGCACAGGGTGGAAATGTGGACAGAAATAGAGGGAGGCTGGAGCCAGACTGTTCCTGCTTCCTTATGGTTTCAGTAGCCCTCTCTGAATTGGATGGTGACTGATTGCAAGGATTTCGCAGGTTATTTGTGGTTTTCTGCCTCAGATTCTCTGAATTAGCACAAAATAATACTCAGGCAAAAAGGAGAGTGAGATTCTCAAATGGATAATGTTTGTACAGGATGCATGTAATTCCCTGCAGAGCAGCTTGTGCCCGTTGTGCTGGGATTTAAATGCACAGAAATCTCCCTCCTCGCATCCAGACTGAAGTCAGTTTTTGGTAATGCATAATTCATATCCTGAAGCCTTTGTCACAAAAACATCTTGCTGCCTTTTCCCCGGCTTGATAAGCCTGCTTTTGTATTTTTAGGATTTCCTTCCCTCCTAATCCCCAAAATCAGCCTGAAGAGGTTTCAAAACAAGAGTTCAGAGTAAATCTGAGACAACTTTTACGTCAAGGATGTTGCTCTGTGCAGCAGGTGATTCTCTGGCACCTGCTGTTTCTGGATTTTGCTTCCACAAATAATTACTTCCCTGTGGCACCACTGCCACAGTCAGTGCAGAAGTGGAATGCAGCTCAAGGGATTCTACCAGGAGGTTTGGATATATTTTGGGTACATCGCACAGGGAGTGCCTGCATATACACTTTGTTATGAAACAAAGACAGCACTTTTTTTTTGGTGAATTTTGGAGCTTTCATCCAAAATTACTCTTCCCATAAGGACCATGATGCCTGGACTTGGAGATGGGGTTAGTGGCACATCTTGATAGCATGTTCTGACTGTAAATGCCCTCACACATGTACTGATTGTGAGGGGTCATGACATGGTTAAAAGTCTGTGTAAAACCTGGCGAAAGAGAAAAATTATTCTCAAGTTGTGTTTTAATTCATCTCATTGCAGAACAACACAGAAGGGACTAATTCAAATAGCTTCTGCTGTTTTTTTCTTCCAGATTCTGAGGACAAACCTGTCAGTAATGAATTGTTCCATGGATAAAGCTGTAAATTGTGGAGACTGTTTTTTCTCAGGTACAGCACATCTGTGTCCTTCCTTAGTATCAGTTGTTGTAAATACCTTGTAGCTGTCAGACCTGCACAAAGCTTTGAGTAGCTCTGAAATTAGAAAGATAAATGCATAGTGTGCCTGCATAGTGGGTAAATGGGATGTTTCACTAGTGGGAAGTAATTGTCTTTGAGGGCTGTTTTGCCTGTGCCAGAGGAGTGTTCCCCAGATCTCTTTACTTCATAGCATTTCTCAGCGCAACTAAACAAAGCACAGGAAGGAGATGCAAAGTACTGTCATCAGTGTAGGAATCTTTTCAGTAATGGTTTGTCATTATTTTCCTCCCAAGCAACTCAAATGTTTTTTCTTTCTTAGCATTTATATCAAGCCACCACAGACCTTCTCAATGATATTAAATTCCAGCTGTGGAGGCTTTGATTGTTCCTTGCACGTTGCTCATTTTAAGATGACAGAATTATTCAGTGAGAGAAATTCAAATGGAAAAATTCAGGCAAACAGGCCTGTGGGAAAAGCTGAATCTTGTGTAAAAATCGAGTAAAACTTGAGTAAGAACCTCAGAGTTCAGTGTATTGATTTTCTTGTGCAAGTTAAGAACTGTGTTTCCTTGCAGGCTGAAACTCATCTCAACTCCTCATGACCAGCTGAGCAAGAGAGATGGGATTCGATGCCATCCGAGGGGTAATTCCACAGTTCATGTCTTTTGCTAGTGCCAGCTTAATCAGTTTTCTGCCCACTCCCAGCCATTCATTTCCAGCTCAGCAGCAATGCAGTGCCACCTCTTCCCTGACCGTGTGGAAAACCAGACGACTGAAAATAACTCAGTCAAGAAAAGAAACGCTTCATTTTTTATTTGAATTAGAATTATTTGAATGAATTTCATGGCCCACAGGCAGTCGTATTGGTACTGCTGAAGGTGACAAGAAGTGCAGCATCAGAGGCAGCAGTGAGCACTGGAGGGTGTCCCAGTGCTGTGTGATCTTGCTGTCAACAAAAATCTGCTCTGGGACCGTATCCTGAATGAAGGGCTTTCACTAGCCACAGGATTATTTATTGAACTGCTGCTTTTAATTTATTTTATTAAGAAAGATTAACATCTTCTTGTTAGGGCAGGTTTATTTTCTTAACTTGAGGAGATTTTAAACCACCTCTGTGAGAAGTCAGTCAGCTTTGTGGACAGCCATGAATGTCAATAAAATCTTGGCAAACACAGTAGGTATTTATTCAGCCTTGCAAATTAAAAACATTTTTCCTGCTTGTTTAGTGAAGGGAACAAAAAAAGACAAATTAGAGAGCGGATGAGCTCTCTTGATAGTTGGAATTCATTAAGCTGGTGGTGAAAACGCTGGGGGATTGATGGTGCAGAAAAAGAAAAGATGAAGCAGCTTTTCTCCAATAGCTGTGGTTTAAGTTCAAGTTCAAAATAACCAAAGAAAAAAATCCCTTAAAAGACATCTGTAACTGACTTCACAATCCCAGTTTCTATCTGGGTAGGCAGTTCTTTCTCACTGCAGTTAGTATTAATTGGTTTTTCAGTTGACACATAATTTCTCAGTGGCTCCTCCATCTCCATCATGCCACGGGGTGTCTGCAGCAGCTCATAAATGAGATCCATGGCCAAGCGTTAAGTAGGAAGTTCACACAGTCCCTTCCCATGGTACAGACAGAGCCTTTCTGCAGACTTGTCACACTGTCATCTTGGCTCCACATTTTATTAAGAAAGGGATTTAAAAAGTTAAAGTAAGTTGAGCAGTTGTCAGATGTGATGTTCTCACAGGCCATTGTCTGCAGATTCCAGGCTGGCTCTGCCTTTCAGAGGGATTGTAAAGCTGTCCTAAGTACAGCTCTAACAAAATGCCTTTACATGGCTCCTGTTATGGCAGAGCATAGAAAGGAAGCAGTAGGACTGATTTTTAAATTAATTTCCTGTACAGGATCATTAGTCCACCGTGGAAGTCTTTCCAAGTCACACCCAGTGCTTGTTCTCTCTGATTATCCCTGATTAATGGGATGAAGTGCCCCCACGGTTGTCTCTTGCAGTCACAGAAAGTTCTCATGTTATTCCAAGTGCAGGAATTCTGCAGGAATTCATCAGTGGAAGAGAAAGGGCTCCTTGCTAAGTGTTTAAATGCCCCTAAACCTGTAAATCCCTAAAATTACTCAAAAGCAAAACAAAGCCTTTGTAAACGTCATTTTTGCAGTGCTTTAATTGCAGACAAAACCTTACTCATTCAAGTGATCGCATCAGTGTCAAATAAAAATATGAATTACGAAGCTTGTAAGATTAGAGCTTAAAGTCACTGACATGTCATTCCCATAATTTTCTCTGGAGGATTACAGAACACTTAATTTGTAACTGCAGAAACCTAAGTGGAATCAGATGCTTTTCCGTCTACAATTTTTATCTAAGTCTTGGGATTCTGGGTTTGTTCTTCCATGTTTCCCAAGTTCTTACTTGTATAGACATTAACTCCTGTGTTCTTCCCAGTTCAGCGAGTAAATTGCCCTCAGCTCTTCCGATCATTAAATCTGGGAAGGATGGAGCAGTCCAAGATTTGAAAATATTTTAAAACTTCAAGCACCTAATTAGAAGGAGGCATCTTGGAGCAGCACAATAGCTCTCTATCTGCAGTTCATTTGGTTTTCCAATTTAGAAATGACAGTTTACAGCCTTGGTGCGAGCGTGTTTCTCATTAGCCTGTTGTAGAAACACACAGAGTTATTACAAGTTTTGAAAGATGCTTTCTTCAAAAGTGCAAATGATATTAAATGGCAGAATTTATTCTCTGTACAGCCAGATGGAGATGCTGGGGTCTGCAACCACCCTAAGGCTGGTGGTAAAGGCAGAGCCAGGCAGCTGGACCTTGGCTTCAAATCTGTGTATGTCATGGATGCAACTGCATGGAAAAGATGTTACAGCAGTAATTAGCCTTGCCCAGGGAAGATAATTGTGAAGTGCCTCATTTTTGCTTGTTTCACAGATGGATCTCAGGTTTCTTGGGTTTTTCTCATGAAGATTTTCTTGGAGAGCCATGTGTTAGCTCTGCTGCTGACAGATACCCTCGTGAGAACTGTCCACACTGGTTTGATTTCTCTCCTTCAGCCGCCTAGGAGTTGGATTTGCAGTCTGAGCTGATTGGGTTTGTTGTCCTTGTGGTAAATGGAGAGAGCTGCATCTTGGCAGGTGATGAAACTTGAGGAACAGATGTAATTAGTTGTTTTTTTAACATGATTTTCTGCCCCCTGAAGAGAAGGAGACTGAGAATATTTGCCTGTCCTCAGGACTCCACAGAAGGGTTCATCTTGGATGGTGGTTTAGGGTCTGGAATGTCAGTTCTACAGGGACTGGCTGAGGGTTGAAAAGGAGACTCAGAGAAGACCTTATTTACCTGAAGACCTACATTTATCTGAGAGAAGGTTGTGGTGAGGTGGGAATCAGCCTTTTCTTCCAGTAACAAGTGACAGGACAATGGCAAACAGCCTCAAGTCTCAGCAGAGGTTCAGGTTGGTTATTAGGAAAAATTTTTTCACTGAAAGAGGGGCTGAGGGCAGTGGTGGAGTCCTCATACCTGGACGTGTTCAGGAAACAGGTGGACCTGGCACTTCATGATATGATATAGTGGGCTTGGTGGTGTTAAATCAAGGGTTGGACTCAATAATCTTGGAGGTCTTCTTCAACCTCAGTGGTTCTGTGGTTCTAATCAACTAAAATCGGCTTTCACAGGGTTTCCAGAGGCAGGAACAGAGCACACCCAGGTGTAACAGACTGCAGGAGGGAAAAAAATAAGGAAACTTCACTCTTCTTGAAAACACTGCAACAGGGCAAAATTCCGGACTTCTGCTTGGCTGAGGGAAAAAAGAGTTTGGTTCTGCCTGCACTTTAAAGCAGCTTTTTTTTATCTGTTAGTATTTTGTAAGCCTGTGTGGAAGATTCCCAGGCAGCTGCATGCTCGGGGCAGAGCCCGGGGACACGGGCACAGCTCTGTCCTGCTGCTTCCTGCCTGCTCTGCTCCACACAGGCACTTTCTGGACAGAAAAGCTGCACAACAAATCCAGTGCTGATGTGGCCTGGCATGGTGACAGCACTTCCAGTAACTGCAGGAGCTGCCCGCTTGCGGAGGCCCAGCCTGCTCTGATGGGTTGCTTCCCTTAAAACACTGTTGTTCTACACCGGATGGGGCACGCGGTGTCTTTGTGCCTCCCTCTGCCATGCAGACCCTTTGTGGTGCCTTCTTTGCCACTGCCTGGGGTGATTTGTTCCTTTCTGAGAGGCTGTGATGTACCTGAGTACTTTCCAGAACATGTTGGTGAGAGCAGGGCTGTCCAAACACTCAGGACTTGGTCGACATCACTCTGCAGATGTGCTTTGGGTCTGATGTTTGTTCTGCCAGCTGAGATGAGCTGCAGAGAGGTTACTTAAAAAAAAAATCCTATTTGAGAGGGAGTAAATTGCCTAGAACACACTTCAGTAGCAGATTTCCAGGAAAGAACCCTGTGTCAGACTTCCAAGAAGCAGTGCTGGCTCCAGGTGCCAAGTGCCAGATCTGGATAGTGTGTAATCAACTCAGTTCTTAACGTTAGGTTTGGGGACACACTTCTCCCCTAATTTGCAAATCCCACCTGAGCCAGAGTGAGCCGACAGGTGGGCAGGTTTCCAGGCTTTCTGCATGGCCTTTGAGAATGCATATTCAACTTTTAGGCGCTGATAGACAGATTGTGTCACATGCTGGTCCTTGTGCTGCTGCTGTTGAAGATTTGGTGACATCTTACGTGTTTTGATGTCACAAGAGGGAGTTTTGCAGCAGTGCTGTCCTTGCTGGTGTGTCTGGACATAGTTGTGCTGTGGGCAGAGCTCAGCAGACAGAATGTGTTAATAAGAGACAGCAACACAAGGAGGATGAAGGTCCTTCATTCCTTGTTAAAGCCTTGTACATGTTGTTCAAGCTTGACTAACAGAATTCCTCGGAGTGATGCTGCTGCAAGCAATTCTCTTGCTGTGGTAGCACTGTAATAGAAAACAGAAGAGAGCATTTGAGTGACTCAAACCAGAATCAAGGGTAAGAATAAGAAAAAAGCATCAACCGTTTAACAGGAAAAATAAAAACCCGACGTCGCTAGGTATTCTTCTGTGGCATTTCCAATTTATTGTTACAGGAATATCCTCCCAGCTAGACACAAGCTCCCTCAGGAAGCTGATTTCATATGGTGGTTTAGATTTAACTATTCATTGTCTAGCACCATTTGAAATCAGTGTTCTTGGAGGAAGAATGCCTGCCTTCGTCAGGGAAACGGACCCTCGGGAGCCACAGAGGAAAAGAAGAGAAAGTCAAGATCTTCCTTGTGTGGTTTCTGCCATTCCAGTTAACCTCCACCACCAAACAAGATCCCTCAGTGGGACTTTGGAGTTCTGTGATCCAGGTAACCCCTGGGAGAGCAATACAAAGACTTGATTTCAAAAGCAGAAGTTCTGCTGTCAGCATATTTGTAAGGGATGAGCAACAACTTCAGAACCCAATAAGGTTTTGAGACAGAAACAAGGCAGAAAAGTAAAATACAGAATTTCAACTCGGTACTGAAGATGCTGATTTTAATGCCCCAACTAGTAAAAACTACACGACTAATTCATACAACATGGTGAGGAATAAGGAAGAGAACTACATGTGCTGTAAATTTTTAACTCGAAACCTGTTTTCAGCTTTACATAGATCCATTTTTCTTGCCACTTCATCACGCTTGTAAATACTTTGTACATTTATCACACGAGGCACACTATAGAATTTGAAACAGGTAATTTCTGCATCAAAGCACTGGGAGTTCTCGATGCTGTTTACATCCCTCCTGCGCGTTTGGCTGTTTGTTGTGGCATGTTCAGCAGATCAGAATATGTTACTTACTTTGTGTGACAAGACTTTGCCAGCGTGCAGGTTGGTGGCTGGATGTGCTCATGGAAATGGCCAGCAACTGTGAGAATTGGACCACAGGTAATTGGTCACATTGTGCAAGTCTACTGAAATCTGGAGAAGTGTTTCAAGATGACATTTTTTAAAGCATTTTACTGTATTAGAAAATGTTTGTAGCTAATAGTTGATTTTAAAAATTTTCACTGTCTAAACTTTTGTTTTCTCACCAGTGCTTTAATAAGAATTATATCAATCTGGGGATTCTCCAGTGTAAAATACTGTCTAGCACTTAACTCTTCATCCTTGCAGATCTCCGTTAACCCCTTTAGAGGATGACCGATTTCTTTTGGTGTTCAGAGTCAATAATAATTTCTAGCACCATTTGAAATCGGTTATAGTGATTGGGGAATTGCACCTCGGGAATTTTTACACAAGACGCTCCAGAGAGAAGCTTTAATGGTATTATCCAGGACTGAAAAGAGAGAAGTGTGTTATTTTAGTGAATGGAGTTGCTGAATTCAGAAATGCGACAGGTTTAAACTCTGGGAGGTGGAGAATTGTAAAATGTATAACCCAAGGTCTTGGTTTAGGTCCTCTGTGTGAAGATGATCCTTGGAATAGTTTGGAAAGCCTTATGGTGCTGAGATGGAAGATCAAGGGAGGTGGTTTTCCCACTGAGAATAACCAGTGTGGACTTTGGATCAGAGAAGAAGAACCCACCCTGTTGGTTTACATGATCTGTCTGTGAGGTATGAGGAAATAAAAGGAGCAGCAGGAAACCTTCCAGTCTGCAGTTCTCATACTCCAGGCATGCTGAAAGCAAGATCTCACGGAGGTTTTCCCTGCCAGCCTGAGAGCTTCTTGCATTCTCCTCTCGTACACTCCTCGCAGTGTAAGCCATAAAAAAATGAGTCATCTCTCCAAGGGTGTTTAATAAAAGAATTTCTCTGCAATTTCAGCTCTTCAGAGACACAACTTGCTGGAGGCAGAGTCGAAGGTGGGTTGTGTCCCCAGTTCCAGCAGGATCTCGTTAGCCATGAAGATAATTTCTGAAAGTCATCCTTCAGTCAGCTAGTCTACATCCAGCTTTTTGGGAGTTAATAACACCAAGCAGCCTACAGCAACACAGCACACACCAACCTGCAGCAAGGCATCCCTCTAGCAGAGGATGTTTTCCTGGATGTCCTGGTGAATTCAGCAATGTACTTCTCACTCCACTATTGTATTTGGGGAAGCTGAAAAAGAGGGGTTTTGTAAACAAGTGGTGGAGGAGCTTTTGAATATTCGGAGGAATTTCTAAGGTTGTGACTCATTGTTGGGAGCAAGTTTACCTTTCTTCTATCTCCTCCAATTTTTTTAGGTATATGAAAATACATCAAAAGCATATTGAAAGCTGGAGAAGGAATTTTAGTAAGGGGATGGAGTGACAAGGACAAGGGGGAATGGCTTCAGACAGAGAGCAGGATTAAATTAGATGTTAGGAGGAAATTCTTCCCCGTGAGGATGGGGAGGCCCTGGCACAGGGTGCCCAGAGAAGCTGTGGCTGCCCTTGGATCCTAGGAAGTGCCCAAGGCCAGGTTGGATGGGGCTTGGAGCAACCTGGGATAGTGGAAGTTGTCCTTGCCCACTGCAAGGGGTTGGAATGAAGTGGTCTTTAATAAGATAATCACAAACGAAAAGGGACTTTGGTGACCTTTGTTAAGTCTCTTACTTCCATCCATTCATGAAATCCACTCTCCTCTTAGATGGAGTTTGGAGAAGTGGCGAATGCTGTGTTTAGTACAAAAGGTTGTAGGTTAAGCCCTTAAATTAATGCAGTGAATTAGTAAAATACAGAAAACGTAGGCTGGCTAGCAGCATGGGGGGTTTGCAGTACGATGCAGAGAGCTGCATGTTTTAGGGGGTGTGACAGATGTTCTTGTGGAGGTTAAAAGCTGTGCAGAATAAAAGTGGTGTTGGAAGCGTGATTTGCGAGTAATCGCCGTGTTTTAAGTGCATCCACTGCCTAAGTAGCTCCCATGCAGACAGTTGCTTAAATGATTTCTTGTGGGAAGTCCTTGAAGGAGCAGATGGATCTGTTTGGAGTTTTGCTGCTTGTGCTGTGCGTGTAGGATCGAAACGTCTGGACTTACGGGAAACCTGTTAACACAAAAACTAATCTTAAGGTTAGAACCAGCCACAAAGTGATGCAGAAACAGGTGAAGAAGGTTAATAACATTTTAATTCTTTCTATTGAAAGGCAAGAGGTTATTAAGCTGTAGGAATTTCTTCTGTTAGTACCACATAGTCAGAAAAGTTGAGGTGCTGAGTGCTTGGATCTTGTGGAAGTATTTTCAGATATGAGCACTGCTGTTGGTGTGCCTGTGTGCTCACCTACATGTGTCCTGGTCATGCTGGATCTTCCTTACAGCAACAGGAAAAGAAAGGATAAAAAAAGGAAAAAAAAATCCTTGATGAAAACAGAAGCATTTCAGTGTAAAATATATCTGAAGAAGAGGGAAGCTTATGTAACGAGTTTCTTTTTTTCTTTTTGTTTTTTTTTTTAATTTATCCTATTTGCTCCTGGCCTTTTAAAAAAGTGAAGCTACTGGAAGACAGTCTTCCCTGTCACACAGATTTGGGTGGAAAGTGGTCCCTACAAAACCTGCACCAGTCTCAAGATGTTGATCAGGTACCACAGTGGGTAACTTAAACTTGTTCACAAGTTTGCACCATCCTCCTGTTAAAGACCCTGCAGCAGTCACAAAAGGCAATGTGCAGGGGGATTGTTTCCATGGCCAGAAGAGTTTGTCCCATTGTCAGTGTTCTGGAATGACGTTAAAATGAAATCAACGCTTGGACTAAGCCAAAGGCAGCACTGGAAGTCAACTGTTGCTCCCAAAAAAACCTCTCAATTCTGGATTAATACAAAAATGTGCTGGGTGCTGGGATGAGAGGGAGAGAAAGATGTTGTCTGTTGGGAAATTTTTAATACAAAAATATTTCAGAAATATCTTACAGTGTACCTATTTTGTATTAATGAGTCATGAAACCACTCTACTATATCAAGACTAAGTTTCAGTTGTTGGAACTAATTCATCAGCAATTTTTGTGTTCTTGCATCACAATCTCAAAATGCCAGGCTTCTACATAAGGATATTCTATGAAATCCATTGTATATTGGGAATCTGTGGGGAAAATACCCTGATCATGTTGAGTAGGGGTTTGGGCTGATGGTGAAAAACTGCTTTGTTTTCACAGCAAATAAATGGAGAGTCAGAACTATAATATTCATTACAATATATGTAATTTTCAACATCAATTGATAAAACATCCAGGCATAAGATGCTTATGAAAGAGTGGAACAGTAAGCAAGACAAAATTGTGATATTCTACAAGATGCTCCCTGATTTATTCCAAGCCAGTTTGAGACTTGTTAACCAAAAATAACCTGTTTGTGTGGGATCTGCTGTGTCCTTAGCACATGTTTCCAGTGCCAGAATGGGCAGCAGAGGTATGAGGAGGATAAATTTGGGTATTGTGGCTTTTACTGTGGGCTGGTCGAGTCCTGCTGGGGACCTTTGCTAAGTATGAAACAGCAGAGGCTTGTGTTGGCAGGGCTGTGCTGTTCAGTAAAAGAGGCTGTTGGAGCTCACAGCAGCGTAAAGGTGCCAGGAGAGAGAATTCTTCCTTGTTTGGGTAATCCTAATGAAAATAGTGTTAGAATTTCTAACTATCTGGTGAATCAGATCCACTGAGGGCAGTGAAGCAACCTGGGTTAAGCTGCCTGCAATGAGAGGTTCTCACTTTTTGGGTATCGCTAAAACAGCTCTGCTCTCCTTGTTTCTGACAGTCCATCAAACTGCTGGATTCTCTTCTCCAGGTGCTGCAGGTGCATCTCCTCTGGAAACATCCAGAACTTCAGGGCTCCAGGTGGAAAAGCTGGACCAGCTGCATGCTCCCACCTGTGCTGTTGAGCAGGGAAGAGGAGGTTCAGTGTGTACTGATCAGTGTAATGGTTATAGACCCTGGGTCAGAAGATGTTCCCATTCAGCTCCTTGAAACTGGAGGCAAAAAGGGTTTTTCCTGATGTCATTCTCACTCTACTTGATCTGTAACAACTTTCCAAGAACAGTCTGTGGAGAGATTTGTGGCTGCCTGCTCTGCTGCCTGGATTGCTGAGTGTTTAAGTCACCTTACATGCAGTTTCTGTCTGTGCTTCCTTCTCCACATCACATCTGTCTCTCCCAGAGGATTCCTCTCTGGAGAACCTGCCATAAAAGCAGATGATCTGTCTTCAGTTCTGGGGGCAGGTCCATAAAACCATTTTCTTCTTGTCAAAGAAGTTTTTTAGTGGCCCCTTGGTGTGAAAAAGAGAGGTGAGCCTTGGGATCACAAGGATTTGAGTTCAGTATTTTGGGGTCACAGAGTCACAGAATGGTTTGGGTTGGAAGGGACCTTAAAGACCATCCAGTTCTCCCCTCTTCATGGGCAGGGACACCTTCCACTATCCCAGGTTGTTCCAAGTCCCATTCAACCTGGTCTTGGACACTTCCAGGGATCCAGGGGCAGCCACAGCTTCTCTGGGCACCCTGTGCCAGGGCCTGCCCACCCTCACAGGGAAGAATTACTCACATACTGCTGCAGAGGGAAGTTGTTTTTGGTCTCTACTTTCCGAAAACTAATTGATATGTCGAGCTCTGCATATCTCTGGCTGGATTCCAACCTGGAAAGCTGGACACTGACCCTCATTTGGAGCAGCACAGCCTGGGATGAAGTGGCTGGGAAGGGACATCAAAGCACTGCGTGGAGGAGCTGGCTGTGGTAATTTTTCAAGCAACGCATGGCGGAATATAGACAATCGGGAAGAATGTAAGGCAACTCTTATAACTTCTTTGCTTCAAATATCATGACTGTTTGTTCTTCTATAACATTACTGCATAAAAACCCAGCGGGATTTATTTATAATTGATGATTTTGCATGGGAGATACTCCAGTGACACTGTGTGGATTAAATCCCAGAACAGACTGACAGCTGTAAAATCCACGAGCACAGGTGAGTGAGTTGGTCTGTTAGTAGCCTCCAGAGGACCACAAAGTGATTTTCTCTGTAAAATTTTGCCATGATTTAATCTTTGGTCTTGCTTGTTCTTACTGTGGAACAGACTGGGAAGAGAATGGCTTGATAGTCCCCCAGATAGTTGATCATTACTAAAAATGCCTTGGGGTGGCGGGATTGGCTGCTGAAAGGTGCCAAAAACCTTATAGACCCAAACCTGCTCAAAAACACATCTGGGAAAACATAAATTTCTCAGGAAATTTAAGGGAATTATCACGGATTTCCAGGCTTCTAAATAAGTTGTCACATAAAGACTTTCCACTATGTTTCCAGTGTGAGAACTGAAATCTCAACTTGAAGGAAAGAGAAATTCAGTGCAAGTAAATTTTCAGATTTCGCTATGCAAATCAAAATTTCAGTTGGAGAACTTTGGAGTGAAACAATGGTGTAAAAACCCCCACTTTTTAGCTGAGATTGGCCTGGAAATTTTAAGGCGCTCATGAATAATTTATAAACCAGTCTTCCCACGGATGAGCAGCAGGACGAGTGTATTGAGATGTTTCCTGGCAATGGTGGAATTTTTATGGTGTTCTTGCTCATAATGGAGTTGTTGCTTAGCTTTTAATGTCCCAAATGTAAACAGATCTGAGGAAGCAGATCATTAAAAACGTTTAGAAAGGGCGAATGAAAAAGTGAAGTACTTGTGTGCTGCGTTCCAAGCAAAGCCTATAAATCACCGGCGTCAGAATTCTCTGACAAGGAGAAAATGGTTTTATGGACTCACAGAAATGGCATCAGGAGGAATGGTCAAAAGATTAATTTTTTTAGATCATGGCAAAAGAGTGGAGAGAGCAACCCAAGAGGTTTGAGAAGCTGTCCTGTGCTCTGTTTTCAGTTTTAACACTTTGGTTTAACAAATTCAAAATTTGATTCAAATCTACTTTGCCACGTTCAGCTCCACAATCTCTGAAGCTGTGGGACCAGTTGACTTTACTGCCTGGTGCTTCTGCGTTAGCCAGGCTGGGAATGCTTAAATCCATGCAGAGGTTTTATGTGTAGGAGTAACTCAGAAAAAAAGGGGGGGAAAAAAGGCAGCTCTCACTTGGTTTTCAACCCACAAAGCTGTTTTGTAAACTCGGATCTGGGTTTGCAGTTTTCGAGCATTCAAGAGTCACTTCAGTGACCCATCATCGTGTCCTGGAAGGGATGCTGGGATCCCATGGGATGCAGGGGTGGAGATGCCAACCCCTGGAAGGTGCTGGTGCAGGGGGATAGGTGAGGTGCTCCTTGGCTCCCCTGCCCCTGGGCGAGCCAGCCCCCAGATGTGAGATGCTGCCTTGGCGCGGGCAGCAGCGGGAGCTGCGCGGTTCGGCTCATCGGGAGAGGCCGTGGGTGGAGAGGAGCTGGCAGGGATCCCGGGAGCTGCTGGGAAGAGGCTGCACGGGGGAGAGCGAGCTCACCACCCACCTCGGATGAAATCATGGAATGGGCAAGCGCAAGGAAATGCTGGTGAGGAGAAGGAGACCTGAAAAAAAAGGGGGGGATGGGAGAGGAAGGATGCTGGACCGGCAAGGAGGGTGGTTCCTGTGCTGGTGGGTCCAAGGAGGATCTGGTTCTCACAGGAGTCACTTGTAACAGATCTGGAGCCAGAATAAGGGCAGGAATTTATCACAGGAAGGTTTGCTCCAGCAGCATAGAAAAGAACTTTGATACCTGACCCTTCTGATGGAAATTCATTAACATGTGTCTGAATGGAGGAGTGATTGCTCCCAGGCAGGCTGCTGCTTTCCCAGTCTAGCTAAGCTTGGACCAAGGAAGATGAATTCCTGGAGCGAGGAGATCTCGTCTGGGGCTGGCTGGTTTATAACAGTGTTTTTAAGGGCTGCTGAAAAAGGGACTTTACAGTACCACTTTGCTTAACCAAGAAGTGGTTGCCTTGGTGTTCCTAGCTGGATGGGCACATTGTCTCAGCCTTGCTGTGCAAACCAGCAAGGAAAAAGGCCAGTGTGGCTTCCCAGTGCTCTCTGAGATTGAACATCGCCCAGCGTGAACTCCTCACACTTCCCCCCCCCCCAATGTTTATCTGATTTATGATAAATTACACCGCTCATGAGATTAGCTGTTTCAATCCAATGAGGAGACCTTCATTGTCCTTGTTTTCCACCTGGATTTCTGTCCAAGCTGCCTCCCTGAAGCTCATCCCACATCCCACAATGTCTGGAGAGCTCAGGCAGGCAAGGAGCCAGTGGAAGGAGCGGGTGTCCCCAGAGCGGTCAGCACGAGGTTTTGTCTTGTGAACCCGCTGAAGACAGCCTGGATCTTCTGCTGGGTTTTGTTGGATGCTTTTTGCTCCTTGGAAGCACAGTTCAGGACAAAACCGTCATGGTCTGACTTTGAGGAATGGGATTCTCAGCACTTGTGTCTCTGCTCCAGCTAGCGAGAAGTGATGTGTAAAACTCCATCTCCCCCCCTCAACTCCAGTGGGTGCAAAGTTGTAACTGTTTCAGGAAAGATACAGCCAAAAAAAAAAGTAAAAACATTTCCCTAGCTCATTTTCTTTTCCCAGAAAACCAGATGGATGAATCATTACAACAGCAGCTATGACAGGGGACCAGACAACAGACTGAGCCCGAAGCCCAGCCCAGTCAAGGCAAGATGAAAAACTGTCCAAGGATTTACCAACCCTCCCTCTCACGTCTGTTTAAAGGAGCAAGGCTCCAGAATCAGGGCACGTGGATTTTATCCTTCCTCTTGCATCCTGCATAGCAGCAAGAGCAGCCATTGCAGAGACCACAGTGTAATAAATCCAGTGGGATCCAGCAGTGAGGTCCAGTGAGATAACGTGGTGATGTGGTCAGTGATGATCACAGAATGATTTGAGTTGGAAAGGACCTAAAAATGCTCTAGTTCCAACCTCCCTGCTATGGGCAGGGACACTTTCCACTAGACCAGGTTGCTCCAAGTCCCATCCAACCTGGCCTTGGACACTTCCAGGGATCGAAGGGCAGCCACAGCTTCTCTGGGCATCCTGTGCCAGACCTCCCACCCTCCACAATTCCTTCCCAATATTCCATCTAACCCTGCTCTCTGGCAGTGGGAAGCCATTCCCACTTGTCTTGGCACTCCATGTCCTTGTCCAAAGTCCCTCTCCAGCTCTCAGTCCTCTCTCCTTTAGGTGCTGGAAGGGGCTCTCAGTCTTTTTTCCCCAGCTGTCCCAGCCTGGCTCCATTGCAGAGGGGCTGCATCTCTCGGAGCATCTTTATGGCCTCATCCTGACTCACTCCTAACACATCTCTTTTTCCTGTGTTGTGAGCCCCAGGGCTGGAGGCAGCTCTGCAGGTGAGATCTCACCTGAACGGAGCAGAGGGGCAGAATCCCCTCCCTGACCTGCTGCCCACACTTGTGATGCAGCCCAGAACTGGGGGGGTGTCTGGGCTGCTATCAGCCACTGCTGGGTCATGTTGAGCTTCTCATCTATCAGCACCCCCAAGGCTGCTCCCCATCCATTCTCTGTACCAGTTCTTGGAATTGCCCAAGCACAATACCAGCTCCTTAGACCAGAGGGAGCAGCCTCAGGCTCTGTTTGTTTGTGCCAGGCTTTCCTCTGCAGGCAGAGTCACTTGTGACATACGTAGACATGCTCTTAATATAGCAGAGTCCTGTGCATAAAACCCGTCAAAATAACACCAGAAGTGACAAGGTTGAGAAAGCTTTTAAAAGTTAAGAGATGCCTGCCTTCAGGCTGCCCAAAGAACCCCCGTGGGCGTGTGTGGTTCATTGTTAATTACACAGTTGGGAGGTATTTTTTATTCCAGAGGACACTGCCCCGCTTCCCACACGTGATGCTGGTACTCACTTGCTGAAAAGCCATACAAGGTTGGGGGGTTTTTTTGTCCTTCTTCATCCTCATCTCTGCAGCATCCGAGTGCTTTGGCTGGAGCAGTTGCTGTGATGACATCTTTTTTTTTTCTTGGTGAGGCTCTATTGTGGTTTCTGCTTTACAAACAAAGAACCAGAGCAGAGAGAAATGAAGTTCAAAGAATATATTAATTTTGGGTGCCCAATTTGAAGTAGCCAGTGCAAGATACTCAGGACTCTCTGTTCAAAGTGCAGATTCCTCTCATGCCTTTCTTTGTTTTCTTCCAACCCCCTGCTTTGTTCATAGACCTCTTCCAACTTCTGCCTCTTGGGCGCTGTAATTATGATTTTTAAATTCAAATGCTGCTCTTAGCTTTCGAGTGTTTTGATCGCTGACTGAAAAGCTGTAGCTGAACTCCACTAGGCAGCAAATGTTCCCTTTCTCTCAAGGTAAACAACGACTCAGGGAAGGTCACTGCAGGTAAAAAGCCACAGGTCTGGAAGAAAAGAACAGGACATCATTCAAGCCAAAGTACTCCTGAGCAATGTGGAGATCTCTTCACCTCTCCTACCCTCTGCAGCTCCCATGAACCCCATCACAGAGCAAGGGCAGCACAAAGAAGCAAGAGCTAGGATAGAAAAACCTGGAGGTTACCTCAGGTGCTCAGGGTTTGGGTCCATCGTTGCTTTAGCAGAGGCAGCTATGGAGGAATTGTGTTTGGGGAAGCAGAGCAGACCTCGGGAGGAGTGGGAGGGCAGAAGGGAAGCCAGCGGTACCGAGCGCGTGTTTGTTGTGTTGGGAATAGCTTGTACTTGTGGGACTTGGTTAAATGCCAGGAAAACCCTGAGGGTGAGGCTGCAGCACTCCTCTTGAGATGTTCCAGCCCCTGGAGCCCTTGGGAACAGCAGTGCTGAACACTGTGTGCTCTCAGCTGCCCCAGGCACAGCCGGATCCATCCGCACAAGGACACATGTCCTGGGCTCCCTCCAAGCTGGAGCTTCTAGCACATCCACCTTTTATTTCTGCTGCAGAGTCCTCCGGCCAGGCAGGTTTTGGGTGACCGTGTCCCATGTCTGCAAACACCCTCCAGCCTCAGCACCTTGCCCTTGGCTGTGGCAGAGGGAAGCAGTGGGGCGGTGAGGGGAGGTTTTGTGAGGCTGCATTAGCCGGAGGCTGGTGGGTTTGAAAAGGATCTATCCCAAATTCAGGACAGGAGCTGGGGAGATGAGCACAGCAGCAGTGAGCTGAGACCTCAGAGGGCCCCTGGGATGTGGGTTTGAGTAGGAGGGAACTGAGAAGGACTTGGGAGCAGGAGGAATGGTAATTCACTATGGAACAATGCCTGGATGGCTCCGAAGGGGACCTGGCACCCATCCGTCCAGGCATTTCCTGCTGCCGCAGGGGATTCCTGTGCTCCTCCTCGCTGCTTCCTCCACCTCTGGAGCTCTGCATCACTGTTGCTGTTGGAAACACCAATATTTCATAAGCTGGAGAGCTCAGGGCTGCAGAGATAGCACAAAAGCAGCTCGAGGACACACAGAAGCAGGAAAACCAATTATTTTTAACCAAACTTGCATAGAAATGTTGAGTCCGAGGAACATCCCAAGTCCAGCCTCCCGCTCTGAGCAGGACTGCAGCCAGGCTGTCAGCCAAGGTCTGGCCAAGTCCTAAATCCCCAAAGTATGGGGGTACAGCTCAGGTGGTCTCTGCCCCAGAGCAGCACTGTTTCCCAAGGAGAGACTTTTACATCCAGCCTGAGCCTCCCATGTCCCAGTTTGACACTGGTGCCTTTTGTCAAGGACCAGCACGATGGGGAGGAGTTCAGCTGCATCTCTACACCCACTTTTCATGTGTTTGTAGCCACTTCTTAGCTCACCATCAGCTCCTCAGGTCAGTGCAGGGTTTTTTCTCCACTGCTGGCAGCATTTGCTCATAGTGAAAGCACAGAAACCCTCCTTCAAACGCCACAGTGCTCCCCCAAAACCAGGGCAGCAGCCAGAGCATCCGTGGGTACACCTGTGGGAGATGAGTCATCAGCACCAGCATCTCCCATGGGACCCAGCCCCATCTCCCACGCTGGGGGCTTTCTGTCCATGTGGAGGGATCCAGACAGCAGCCTACAACTCGCCCCACACCAGACACCTCCAGACTGCTGAACTGGGGAGATGTGAAGCCCTGGAGGGGGCAGCTGGCCCAGCTTTCCTGCTAGACCCGTGCCCATCCAGGAGAGAACACCCAGAGCATCCTGTCCTGCCCTTGGAGAGGGTGGCAGGGGTTTGGGCCAGGGGAAGGAGTTGGACACACCACTCCTGTTTTCCATGCTAGAAACCTTCCAACGTGCCAGTTCATGAGGATGAAGCTGTAAATCAGCAGGAAAAACTTCTCAGTCATCACCATCAACACCGGGAGAAAGAGCTGTCTGGGGGGAGAGATAAGGGAGTGCGTTAGTGGTCCTCCATTGTCCTCTTCCTCCAGGCCTCATGCTGGCGATGTGATTAGTGATTACTATTTTTTTTCACTTTTAATTTCACAATGAATATGAGCAAGGCGAGCCCAGATGCAAATAGGAGCCAAGGGCCTTCTGTGGGGACCCCAGGGGATGCTCCGGCCACCCCACACTGAGTCACCACAGCCCCCGGGAACTCCGAGCAGGAGCCAGGAGGGGACAGAGGGGTGACAAGGCAGAGCTGCCTGCTGAAAAAAAAAATCCCCACTTTCTTGGTTTGGTAAGGAGGGGAAAATAGAAGTTAATGCTGCGACCTAGTGGGGAAAAAGCAGACGTGCAGAGTCTCAGGTGAGGGGAAGGCAGAAGTTTGTGGAATTTGTGCCTGGTTGAGCTGGACTGCAGCGAGCTTTGATAGTGCAACTAATTTTTACAGGATTTCACACCTGAGAACATGGTTTGTAACCTGTTCAAGTTTCCAGAAGGTGCTCAGCTTAGCCCTAAATGCTCTGGGGGTTGGAATTAGATGGTTTCTAAGGTCCTTTCCACCCCAAACCATTGTGATTCTGTTTCTATATTCTCATGAAAATGCTGCAAACATCCCCGTGGCCCACATTAAACCCAGCACAGCACCAAAGTGACTGCAAACAGGGTGAGTGAAGGTTTGCTCCCAGCAGTGTCCACACTTGGGTTTGGATCTGTGCTCCCAGCTATTTCATCCAGCCCCAGGAGGAACTGGAATTGGAGCAGAAACTTTTTTCTGGGCAAAATTGGGGGGAAAGCAAGTCATTGGTGAGATGAATTGCCTGTCGCCTGCAGCTGTGTAAACCTGAGCTTGGCATGGTCTGGGATGAGATCCAAGGCCAGAGTACCTGGACTCGGGAAGTGGAAAATCCCTAAAACACAGGTTTTGGGTCAGTAATCACCCAAATGGGAGGCACAAACACCCCCTGAGCTAAGGGCTCCTGTGAGTGAATGCCAAAGCAGGGCAGGGAGGGTGTTTGGGGAAAGGCACAGGGATGCTGTGCCCAGGTTCAGGGTCCACACTGCAAAAAGGAGGCTGGAAAATGGGAAGGATTTCAAAGGAGAGTCCCAGGAGCGAGGAAAAGTTGGAAAAAAACTCTCCGAGGGTGAAGCTGAGCTCCGTGTGTTACCCAGATGAGGAGGGTGGATCTCTGCCTGCCACCACCTTGTCCTGTGTCCAAGGGACCCCAACCCTTGGTTCCTGTGGTGGGTGGCCTGGAAAGCACCCAGGGACTAAAGTCCTCTGCTGAGACCCCACACGGGTTTGTACATCCAGGAGGGTTTGACAGAAGGGAAGGATCAGGGGAAGCTCCCTGGGACACAGCCTCTGCCTGGCCAGCACCCCCCTTGTGCCGAGGGCATTGCAGAACCGAGATGCCTCCAGGATTAAGTAACAGCTGAGCTGGGATTTTGCAGACCCAGGGTATGGCTTTAGGTGCTGTAGTTGGCATCAGGCTTCCTAAATCCCCCTCCCTCCCCCATGTCTCTGTGGCTTCACTGATTCACAGACAGCAGCTCCTTTGAATCTGGTGGGGACCAGTGGTTAAAGCTCCCCAGGCACCCAGGACACCTTGTGCTTGTGGCATCACCTCAGGTAAATCGCAGTTACTGAATTTCATTCCTTCTGAACATGAAGGAATGAAGGGATAGGCTTGATCCTGCTGTCTTGTGTGCTCAGCCTGGATCAGGGAATGGGTGGCAGCCCTTCAGCTTGGTGCCCAGAGGCTGGTGGCACCTTACCCTGAAGCCCTGCTCACCCCACATGTCCTGCCTACAGATCTGTGCTGTGCAAAACCTCCCCCACGCTTCTGCTGCCCTCCAGCTTCTGGTTGTCATCAGTGGGGCACACTTAGACCATTAAAAATATCCAAACATTGCATGGAGAAGGGAATAGGATGGAGGAGTATAGCCAGGAGTAGCAGCAGGAGGAAAATGAGGAGGAGGAGAGACTCTGGGGGAACAGAGAGGAACACACCAGCTCTAGGCAGCTGTGAGGAGCCCGACAGCTGGAAGCCAAAAATAAACCTCAGCGGTGAATCAATTCGCTCTGGGGACTGGGTGAATTGGGGGTAGCAGCAGCAAGGGGGAGAGGATGGGGCAGCTGAAGAACTGAGTATGCAGGAAAATCCACAGAGCAATGAATCACCTCCCCAAAAAGCCCCTTTTCCCGAAACAAGGCGGTGATGAAGCAGAAAATGGCAGAGACAGAAAAAATCAATTAGGTGGCGAAGGGAGGTTTTGCTCTGGTGAATAAATGTGCAGGACTGGCTGAGCTGAAGTCAGGGAGTCGATCAGTGAGTGGATAAATCCGAGCTAACAAGCCATGGTGGTGGGGCCCAGCTGCCAGAGGCACCTGGAGCGATGATCCATCAACGTGCCCACTCAGCAAATGGGGCTGCAGGGCTGCCATGTGGACGTGGAGCACCTGGAGATGCTCCTCCAGAGCTGGCTGCTAGTCCCTGAGGAGTCTCAGGCAAGAGGAAGTGGGCTGCCAATGTTAAGCTGGGCAGAAGAGGTGATATTGGGGCCATGGGATAGGTGGTGGGTCCCAGGGACCAGGATGCAAAGCCCTCTAAGCTCCAAATCACAGTTTTGGGGCATGGAATGAGGCACTTGGAGCATCACAGACAGTAGACATTGGGATCATGGTTTGGGTCGTAGAACAACATTGGAGGGTGGCTGAAATGTAATAGAAAGTACATCCAAAGCTCCTCAAGGAGCAGTCTTGTGGTGAGGAGAGCCTGGAAAAATTGTGGAGAGAAACAGTTTTCTTGCAGAAAATGCTTCGTGTACAGAAGCTTTGGGATTAAAAAAAAAAAAAAAATGTAGTGAGACATCAGAGATTGCATCTTTCAAAAAGCATGAATTTGTTATTAGGACATGGCTGCTTCTGGCCACTGTAGGAAAGACTCTGTGTAGAGGAGCCAGAAGAGCAATGAACCATTACCTGTCCATGAGTTTTGGGTGCTTTATCAGAAATCGAAGGGATCTGAGCCTGCTTTTCCCCCAGCTGACTGCTCCAGCCACTAGACTGGAGTCCAGCTCTGTCCCTGTTCCATGCTCACCCATCCCCCCATTGCTGCTCCGTGAGGATGATGGGCATGAATGCTGGAAGGACTTTGGAGCTGGGCTCATGTGTCTGTGGGATGGGGTCACATCTCCCACCAACTGACCCCTCCCTGTGCAGCTCCTCTCCAAATCAGCTTTCCCAGTTCACCTTCCCAAGGGTCTCAAGCATCCCAGCATTGTGCTGGGGAAGGGAATGTCCATGAACAGGTGCAGGCAGAGGACATGGACACAGAAACGAAGATTATTTACGTGGACACAAAATCTTTCATGTCATGCTCTGCACAACTCAGTGGGGAGGGAGATGCTCCCATCTCCCATCCATGGACCATGCAGTGAGGGCTCCAATCCCCATGGTCCCGTTTCGCCAGGCTCCAGGGAAGAGCAGTCATCCTGCTGATGTGAGGCCTCGCTGTCACTAGAGCATGGACCAACCATGTGCACGGGGCTGGGCGGGCACTGCTGGCATCGCCAGAGCTGCTGTGGCAGCGAGGGGACAGTGCACAGAGACGCCCAGAGCGGCTTCGAGCTGAAGGAAGGGGACACCTTGGTCACCTCGGGCTGGGCAGGGCACCAGCAAAGGGCGGTGGGTGGAAACTGCAGGGAAAGGAGCAGCTGAAGGGATCCTGGGCTCTCCAGTGACACACTCGGGTCTGGGTCCTCTCTCTGCATTGCCTCTCACTGCTGGGGGCTGAAATGGGGGCTGAAATGGGGTTCGAGGCACCCCATAATGCAGGGTCGTGGCCAGCAGGGCTGGCTGGGGACTTTGAGCACCGTTGGCTCTGCCGAGGAGGTGGCACTGCTCCTGGGAACAGCAGAGACAACTCATGGGGTGGTACTGCTCCTGGGGACAGCAGGGACAGCTCATGGGGTGGGTCATCCCTCTGCCATCACCCTGCCAGGAGCCGTGACCTTCCTGGGACGGGTTAACAGGAGGGACTGGGGATCTGGGGACAAAGGTGGGGAAGGCACGAGGTGGCAGGAAGGGGACAGGGCCCCAGAGTACCTTTGGAAGGATGACCATGGGGAGATTATTGTGGAGGGGTGACCATGGGGATTTGACCATGAGGGGATGACCATGGGGGAATAACCGTGGAGGGATGACCATAGGGAAGATTACCAGGGGGAGATGAACATGGAGGAATGACCATGGGGAGGTGACTATGGAAAGATAACCCTGGAGGGATGACCATGGGGGGATGACAGTGAGGGGATGACCATGGGCAGATGGTCATGCAGGGATGTCCCTGGAGGGATGACCACACTGTCTGTGCTCCGTGTTGGTGGTGCTGCCGATCTGTGCACCCCAGGGAATGTGCAGCACACTCTCATGGAAGCCACACCGCCATAGACAAGGCTGGTCTCCAAACCAGCTGCTCCGGGACCTGGAGATTTTCTCCTTTAGGAAGATGAGCAGCTAAAATAGTTATTTCCCCCTTTGCCCCTGGAGAAATGGAGGATTCCCCTTCTCTCCTTGCGCACTTGGCTTGGCTCCATTTACACCCTGAGCTCTCCCATGGGGCTGCCTTGGCCACAACCCACCCTCAGCCCATATCTCTGGGGAAAACTTCCCCCAAGCATTTGTCAGCTGCAGATCAGGATCATTTCCCGGCATGTTTGGAAAAAAATGCACCCTGTAAATTCCTTCCATTTTCTACTGCTCTTGAGAGATTTTTCATACAAAGTCAACCTATTCACCAGCAGCTGCCAGGAGTTTAGTTCAATAACAACTCTTGCTGCCGGAGCTCTGCCCGTGTCAGTACAAGCCTCAATCATTGTGGTTCTCCCAGTGCAGGTCATGGAGCTGGGAAATGCCAGGACTTGCTGCTTTGGCCAGCACAGGGCTGTGTCTCTCTGCCAACCTCACAGAAAATAGGTTAGCTTGCTGTTTTTCTCAGTGCTGTCTCTCCTGCAGAGAAATTTCAGGACATTTTGGTAGCTCAACCATGCCAGTCATGGAAAGCTGTATTGACCCCTTGGCAGGAGACAGGGCAGGAGGATCTGTGCGGTGCCTCTGGGTTTCTGAGGGAAGGCAGGGTGTCAGGAGAAGATACAAGCTGACAATGTCAGCCTGGATGATCAGAAGTGATGTTTCTCAGGTAATAGAATAAGGACACTTCCTCTGGTCCCAGCACAGCAGCTTTTGTGTAAACCATGGAGCAGGTGCAGCCATGGATGCAACTTAAAGAATTTCCATGGAGAGCCACCAGCTAGTCGTTCCTATGCACCATTCCCATGCTGCCAGGTTAAATCTTTGATGGAAACCTTACAACAACAAAAACCTTAATTCTGCCACGCTGTGAAATCACGGAGCCATAGAATTGTCTGTGTTGGAAGAGACTTCAAAATCCTCTAGTTCCAACCTCTCACCACGAGCAGGGACACCTTCCACTAGACCAGGTTGCCCATAAATAATTTTGCTTTGGGGTTTTACACCTCCAGATCTTTCTCTTACAGGTCAGTGTCAGAGCTGGCATTTGCTCAGCTCGTTGTTAGTTGCAAAGAATGTTCAGTGCTGGATTTTTGTTATTCTTGAGCTGACAGTGGTGATGCCACAGGTGGGGAGAGCTGGAAAACAGCCTGGGCATTTTAGCCCAAGGTAATAAATTTGCATAAGAGACACCCAAACTAATCCTTTCTGGTGGCACTTTCAAATGTGTGGCCAAAGTAGAGGCCAAAAAGAGAGCTCAGCCAAGATTGGGGAGGAGAAGGAATATCTTCAGCGAAGTGGGGATGATAGCAGGTTTAGGGTACATGAAAAGTCATTATAATGAGGAAATAGGTTTGTTTGTCTGCTATGAAGTGCTGGTTTGGAAACAGACGATAAAATATTAGCTGGTATTAGATCTTGAGCTCAACAGCTAAAAATTACTGCCAGCAGGAGTGATTTGGGTGAGGAAGGAAAGACATGTAGGCAAAATGGCTTGCCCAGGAAGACAGTGGGGAAAAAAAAAAAAGAAAAGAAAAAAAACTGCAAGAAAAAAATAGTATTGTATTTTTTTCCTGAGAAGTGGAGGCCCCTGGAACTCCTGGGGGGATTATTGTCCACTGGGGCAGCAGCAGGCTGGATGATGGGTGCAAAAAGGCTGCAATATTGTGATGACCCGCAGGCAACTGTGAATGGAAAAACAAGAAGTGCTAACGAATGCTTTGTTTTCAAAAGGAAGTTTTCTCTCCATCAGAGAACTTCCTTCAGCAAAAACAGGTGCAGTTGTTCCTTTTTTTTTCTTTTCTTTTTTTTTTTTTTTTTAATTCCTTTCTTTCATATTTGCTGTTTGAGAAGGAGCTGGTTGAAAACTGGTTCTGAAGCACCCTTTTTTCTGAGAGACTCCTGGACAGGCAGGCACGTGGCAAGGGCTGCTTCAGCCTGGCTAAGTGGCCCCAGTCACCAGCCAAACCATACTTGAAGTCCAAATCGAGGCCTAGAAAGAGCAAATCAGTGCTTAAGGTTCCTACCAAATCTCAAAGTCCCACACAGTGGGAATCAGTGCCATGGAATGCCATGACAATGGGTACCTCCAGCACCCCTGCTGGCTTTGTGTTCCCCTGTAGCTGGAGCTCTGAGTAAAGGTTAAATCAACCTGTAATTTGCCCTAAAAGCCAGGGAGATCAGCTTGTACAGTGGCTGCGTCAGTGGTCACCTGTTCCTTCCAAGGCTGTGGACCACAGGGCAGCCCAGCAGAGCTGGTAGGGACAACTTTTGCATTGGGTTGAGTTCAGCTGAGGGACAGAGCTCAGCATTTGGATGATAACACATCCTCTGCACCCACAGTGTGCACCCACAATGTCCCACCTGGGACATTTTCTCTGTTTTTATGGTGCTTTTGGAGCTGGTCCTATGTGACATTACCTGAGGTATGGAACCATTCAGTGAGTTTAAAGGGCACAGGTTCACTCCTGACATTGACTCACTGGATTTGCCACTCGTCTGATGCAGTAACTTGTTTTGTTGACTGTTCTCCTCTTTTTTACCAAGGTTTCTGGGCTGCCATAAGCAGCAGGACTAAACATCTGCCTTCACATGTTCAGCTCCACTGTTTTGTTTGGTTGCTGGGACCCCAACCTGCAGCAGCAGCTCTAAATTGAAGGGAACACACTTTAATCCAAGCAGTGAAATGTGAATGAGATCGGTTTCAGCTCTAAGTGCTGGATTTAGGAATGGGGTTTTTTTATTCTCTGCTCTTTGTCAGGACACTTGGATTCTCCTCCTATCCTTGTCTCCTGTTACCCAGAAGGGATCAGGAGGACCTTGCAAGAGTAAGATCTCATCAGTACTTAGAAATATAAAGGTGGGTGTCAAGAGGATGATGACTCTTCTCAGTGGTGCCCAGTGACAGGACAAGGAGCAATGGTTATAAACTAAAACATGAGAAGTTCCACCTCAACACGAGGAAGAACTTCTTTCCAGTGAGGGTGGCACTGGAAAAGGCTGCCCAGGGAGGGTGTGGAGTCTCTCTGGAGACATTCCAAACCCACCTGGATGTGTTCCTGTATAACCTGCTCTAGGCAGGCAGGGGGGTCTCGAGAGCTCCCTTTCATCTTTAAAGATCCGGTGATTTCTGCAATGAAAATTCCGCCAGGACTGTGCTGATGGATGTAGTGCAAAGTATCCCCACTGGGACAGCAAGCCTGCTCCAACACCATTTTCACATGGGGGAAAGAGCAAGGAAAATTAGTCCAGAGGGTCATTTTCCAGGTGAAGCTGCAGTTGATGCTCTTCCATGCACGAGTGCTAGTTTGTGTTAGTAGCTGCACAATTGGATTTAAACACCGTGTAGCCAGACAAAAACCTATAGACTCAGGATATAGACATGGATGATCACAGACAACCAGCCCCAGATCCTGCCCTGGCCCCAGGACCCCCAGGCATCCCCTGGTACCTCCAGAGACCACCATGGGGTCCAGAGGATGCAGTGCTGAGCTCACTGGGGCAAAACTCGAGAGCAGGCATCAAGCCAGCCCTTCTTCTCTGCCAGGTCTCATGAAAGGAAAAAAATTTCTGGCCAGAGAGGTGTTTGGAGGCAAGCTGGCCAGTGGGCCTGGCTGGGGAGTTGTTGTAGGTGTTGCATGGGTTTGCCTATCACTGGCACTGCTGCAGGAGAAAGCTGATAGCAAGGAATGATGGAAAACAACCATCAGCATGCCAGAGGTTAATGCTTGTCAGTTAGTTTGTCTCCTGTCTCCAGGAATTATGCCTTTTTATCTGATCCCACAGGGCTCCATCCACCCCACAGTGGTGCTCTCTCCCTTGGGTGGTTTCCCCTCAAAGGGACAGGATCACACTGAGGTTGCTCCCAAGAGGGATTAGGGATTTGGAGCAGACTGGCAAAGCCCCCTCCTGATCTCACTCCACACTAAGCAGGGCTCTGCCTTGTAGGAGGTGGGAATGATGCCCAATGAGCTGCTGGAGAACACCTGAGGCACCATCCTACTCCTGGCCCCTGGCTGCACCTGGGCATCTCTCTTAAAGGAGAAATTCTCATTTTTTTTAACTCACATGTAAGAAATCTGACCTTCTCAACTTCTGCTTTTCACTTTCACCTGGTAAGCATCTGTGCTGGTGACCCCACATGGTCCCAGTCACCAAGTTTCCCATTCATGACAAAAGCTCATTCCCGCACAGAAAACACAGGAAAGAAAACTTCCCTCCACTTCCCATCCCTGGCTGTTATTTGCTCTGGGGAGTCGCGTTGCCCATTGATCATCTACAGGATTTCAGGTTTCAGAGTCAGAACCCTCCTGAGGAGAGGCTGCGGGGACAGTGTTTGACAAATACTCCTCCCCCATGCACAAGTTGCTACATGGTGTCCTGTCAGCTGGCCAGAGGCTCGTCTCTGTTACCCGTAACACCCAGATGTGGTCGTCTTCGAGGCCTGCTTGGGGAATCACTGGGGTGTGAGACATTTAGGGGATTGAATTGCAAACCCCTTCTCCTCCTCCTCCTTTTCCTCCTCCCTGGGCAAGATGTGGAGAGGACCTCTTTACAAGAGCATGGAGTGACAGGACATGGGCGAAAATGACAGAGGACAGGGTTAGATCAGGAATTCAAAAAAAAATTCTTTACTGCGAAGGTAGTGAGGCACAGGTTGCCCAGAGAAGCTGTGGCTGCCCCATCCCTGGAAATGTTCAAGGCCAGGTTGGACAGGGCTTGAAACAACCTGGTCTAGTGCAAGGTGTCCCTGCCCATGGCAGAGGAGTTGTAACCAGGTGGTCTTTAAGGTCCCTTCCAACCCAAACCATTCTGTGATTCTATGATTCTTCAAAAATACATGCATTAACAATGTCTCTCTTCTGAAAAGAAAATAGCCTGTCTGTGCCCTTCACCCTTCTCAGGAACCAAAAAAGAAATTAGTCCCTTTCTTCAACCCCCACCATAGAATTGTGGGATCAGTGGCCCAGATCTCCATTATTGGGCCAAGAGTTTGCAAAAATCTGCCCAGCAGCAGCAGATCAGCTGCTGTTCACACCAGTAACACATCAGTAACTCTGGGCCATGCTCTGTGAAGATCACAGAATCATAAACTGGTTTGGGTTGGAAGGGACCTTAAAGCCCATCCAGTGCCACCCCTGCCATGGGCAGGGACACTTTCCATTATTCCAGGGTGCTTCAAGCCCCAGCATCCAGCCTGGCCTTGGACACTTCCAGGGATCCAGGGGCAGCCACAGCTTCTCTGGGCACCCTGTGCCAGGGCCTCCCCACCCTCACAGGGAAGAGATTCTTGCTTGTATGTAATCTAAATCCACCCTCCTTCAGCTTAAATTCTTGTTCTATCACTGCATTTTAATGCAAAAGGTCCCTCTCCAGCCTTCCTGTGAGCCCTCTTTAGGTACTGGAAGGGGCTCTAAGGTCTCTGCAATAAGGTGATTTGCACCCTGTGCCCTGCAAGTGCTTTGCAACCATCCACTTCCCCCTGTGCTGAGAAACCACCTAATGCTGACATAGTGATTTCCTCTCAGTCACTCCAGCCCCTGCAGAGCTTTGGGGTTCCCCCCCTTCTGCTCCTCCTCGAGTCTCTGCTTTTCGAATTTCAGCATCTTCCAAACCTCGCCTCCATCATGGATGTGCTCATCCCTGCCCCAGGGAACTTTAATCACCATGGGGGGAGGCCACCCAGGACTGGAAGTATCCAACAAGTGCTGCTGTCCAGGGACTGCCAATTATTGCAACCTCTCTGGGTTTGAGTGCCAAATATTAGCAGAGTGTGTTGCACTCAACCTACATCCAGTGTGTCCTGCAATGTCCCTTCCCCATGTGGAATGGTGGATAATTCAGGGAATGTAGGAGTCCATGCCATCCTGCCTGGACACACAAGCTGTAACCTTGCCTTCATTCTAATTGCCATTGTTCAATATTTTCAAGGGTAGAGAGGGAAGTAAGTGTGGCCCACACGTTATCTCCTGAGCAATCCCATCCTGTGTGCTCATGGAAAGCTTTCTTTCTCAATGGCTGAGTTACTCTGACTCTGCTTTTGATCATGGCATCCACCCTTGTTTCCACCTCCAAAACCTCCTTTCTGAAGGTCTTCCCTGTGGTTTTTGTATGACCTACATTGCTTCTTTGTTTCCTCAGAATGTTGACAAAGTGCAACTACTTCCTGATCTTCTTCCTTATTGTTTCCCCAAAATGGTTCTTCCCTCTCCTTGCCCTCCCTGAACTTTTGTCTTTTCTATTTCTCATTTCCCCTTTTATTTAAATGGATTTAATTTGAAACAAAGATCTATGAAGGGATTAGAAGTAAATGCAGAATCATTAGCTCCCATTTATTTTTGTCTTGCCCTCTGCAACAAGAGGAATGTACTGGAGGCCTCTGGCATATAAGAGTAGTATTTCCAAAAACTGTGTCCAGCTGAGGCCTCTGCTCCCTCCAGTTATGGGTCCATCTTTTTTCAAGTGTCCTAGTCAAACTTTGATGAGTCCTGAATTGGTGATTTAAAAGTAGGACTTGAATAGAGGCACCTACCTATAAATGGAGAGTCACACTCACCCACCACAGATTGAACACCGGAGTCTTTGGTGTTCAAAGGAAAGAGATGTGAAAGTGGCTCCAGGGATTGGTGTCTGGCAGATCCAGACACTTAAAAGATTGGATAGAATGAAAGAAGAAAGATCTGACTCAGAAAGGTCCTTCGCTGCTGAGCATTCCCCAGAGGGTTCAGTGACAGTAAAAAATGTCTCCATCACCTCTGTTGGGAGAGATGCAACTGAGCCGAAGGACGTCAGGGAGGACTTGTCTTCACTTCCCTCAGCTGAAGATCAAATCTGCAGGGATGTGATGGCAGCTGCAAAGGCATTAAGATGAAAGAATCTGGCAGGGATTATCGTGCTCTTTCTAACATTTTGGAAGGATGTTGGTCAGAAGCAAATCTAATGTTGTTTAATCAGGCAGTTGTTGGAGTCTTTCACACCTTCAGGGAACATTTTCACTAGTCAGAAGTTTTCAGGGTAACTGAGCAAGATTCAGTTTTATGACTTAGTGCGGGGAGGAAAACAACTCCAAAAATCTGAGTCATTTCATCTCAGGCACACAGTAAATCAGCCGCAAGCTCAAGCACAGCCATAAGATTAGAGGCAAGAGAAAAGTTTGCCCAGAGAAGCTGTAGCTGCCCCATCCCTGGAAGTGTTCAAGGCCAGGTTGTACAGGGCTTGGAGCAACCTGCCCATGGCAGGTGTGTGACCGGATGATCTTTGAGGTGCCTTCAAACCCAAACCATTCTGTGATTCTGTTATTTTGTGATTCTGGGGCTTGTGGCTGACCTCAAAGGTCATCCCATCTCAGACGTAATCATGCTTGAGGTTTATGTGGAAGGCGTCCTATGGTGGAGTCACCTCCTACCTTCCCAGAGAGCCTGTTCCAGCAGGCAGAAAGTTGGGGAAACCAACTGATGTTGGTAATGTCTGACCCAAACTGTATTCACTCAGTCTGCCACTCCAGCTGGGTCTTTGCTGGATATTGGGGATGTTGTTTGAATCTTTGAGGAATCTCATGCCACATGCCATATCCTGTGCCATTGTGTTCTGTGCCGTGGTGGACTGCAGGATTCAGCACTGGCACGTCACCACCAGACACCCACAGCTTCAGGCACCGTAACTTTCAGATTAGTTCTGATATCTCCAACACTGGTCTTGTGCTCTGCCCTCCAGTGTCTCCCCAGACTGGTCTGACCCCACGGTACCTCTGTCCTAATCCAATCCATTCCACGTCTCAGATCTTTGTTAAACTCTCATGGCAGAAGTGGAGCGGGGATTAAGTAGAACAATTGTATCTTGAAGGCTCTCCTACCATGCTTATGAATTTCAAGGTGTTGTTTTTCCACCTGGAATATCTCTCTAACTTGTTTTAATCCTGTTAAATACTAATTCCACTCCCCCATGTCCTTGAACTCCTTTCCTGCTTGGAACAGAATGTGTATTTAACAAGGATGTGGTCTCCTCCATCAGCTGAGCTAACAATAAAGGCACTGAACAGGACCTTGGGAGACTGTGTGGAAACCCATGTTCTTCCACTCTGGGGTGGACCATTAAAGGCAGTTCCCTGGGAGCACTTCCCATCACTTCCCACAGGTATCCCAATGCATTGTGTCAGCCTCTAGTCTCTCAAACACTGACATGGGAGACTTCATCCAAAGTCTTTGTAAAAAGAA
>VZRF01012745.1:421071-445859 GCA_013396875.1 Vireo altiloquus | reverse complement strand
CTCCTGTGAGGAAAAGCTGAGGGGACTGGGATTGTTCAAACTGGAGGTAAGAAGGCTCCTGAGAGACCTCATTGCAGCCTTTCAGTGCCTAAAGGGGCTCCAAGAAAGCTGGAAAGGGACTTCTAGCAAGGGCATCATAGGACAAGGGGGAATGCCTTTAAGCAAAAAGGTTTAGATTGGCTATAAGGAAGAAATTCTTCTCTGTGAGAGTTTGGAGGCCCTGGCACAGGGTGCCCAGAGAAGCTGTGGCTGCTCCATCCCTGGAAGTGTTCAAGGCCAGGTTGGATGGGGCTTGGAGCAACCTGGGATGGTGGGAGGTGTCCCTGCCCATGGCAGGGGGTTGGAACAAGAGGGTCTTGAAGGTCCCTTCCAACCCAAACCATTCCATGAATCTGTGATTCTTTATTTCCAACTATGGAATGTTCACTGAGGTGGGACTCTGGTGAGAAACAGGTGGGTACAAAACATCAGACAGGATGTAAGCCTTCTGCTAGTGCTCCAAGACAGACGATATTTCAGAATAAAAGACATCGTTATAGGTTTAGGGAGACTTCAGTTAGGGGAAACACATGAACTTTTCAGGGGTTATCCCTCATTTCCGAAAGATCTAAAGATGGCAAGCTCTCCCTTTGTTGAAATAATCATGGAATCACAGAATGGTTTGGGTTGGAAGAAAACTTTAAGATCATCTAGTTCCAATGCCCCTGCCATGGGCGGGGACACCTTCTATTTCTCCATTTCTTCTAGGTAAGTAAAAGATCAGCTTAATCATCAGCCACATTTTTGCAGGACAGAACTGAAGCAGAGTGTCTGTTTATGGCACTTTTCGGTGCAAAACCTGCCTTGAGAAACCTTTTAACAGAAGTGAGCCCAAGCCTGGACAAATTAGCTTTAAGAAAAGCCCTTTCATGTTGCCCTTAGCAGTCCTGAATTACACACTTGAAATAAAAATAATGGACTTTACCTGTCAAAATGTGCTATTAGCCCATAAAACCCTGCCTGTTCACTTTTTACTCAAGGAGAGAAATGGCATGCAAGGAAGCAGATCTTGGAAAGGCCCATTAGCAGCTCGGCAGGCAGCAGATGCTCACCAGAGGTGCAGGTCAGTCTCTCTTCAAAGCTACAGTGAGGTTATCTGTGGGTTAAAGCCTCCAGAGGTGATGGCAAGTGAGATCTTTCTGATAGGTCCTGTCCCTGTGAACGTCCTCCCCCAGCCCAGAAGCTGCTGGGTCTTCACTCCGGTGTGGATGCAACATAAGATGTGTCTGAATCCAGCCTGGTTCTGCAGGAACAGCTCTGAACTACATCAGATATTGGAGGAGGTCTGGACAGAAGCTCTGGGATGAACGATTTGAGAAGGGTAGCAAAGCTGGAGAAGGGTCTGGAGCACAAGTCTGGTGAAGAGCAGCTTAAGAAGTTTGGGGTGGAGCTCAGCCTGGAGAAAAAGAAGCTACAGGGGACCTTGTTGCTCTCTGCGCCTCCCTGACAGGAGGGTGCAGCCAGGCTGCTCTCAGCTCCCAGGGAACAAGTGACAGGATGAGAGGAAATGGCCTCAAGTTGCTCCAGGAGAGGTTTAGATAAAATATTATGATTTTTTTTTGTGTGTTGTCATTGAAAGGGTTGTAAAGTATTTGGAACAGATTGTCCAGGGATGTGGTGGATTCACCATCCCTGAACGTGTTCCAAAAAATGTGTGGATTTGCGCCTCAAGGACACAATTCAGTGGTGAACATGGTGATGGTGCTGGGTTGATGTCTGTACTTGATGATCTTAGGAGTCTTTTCCGACCTTAATGGTTCCATAATTCTACGACTGAGAAAATTCTTCTTACTTGACCATCACAAATAAGGCAACATGAAAACAAAGCAACTTATAAACCATTTTTATACAGGGCTTAAACACTTGAAATGTTTTCCCTAATGAAGATGTGAAGAAAATTACACATTCTCACTTTGATAGGAGCAACTCGTGTGCCACAATTGTATCTACAATCATCCCTATGGGTCATTAGATTGAAAGAACAAATTAAAACGAGTTCTTCTGAAAAATTCACCCATTGTTAAATAATATGTCTTGTCAGAATAAAAGCGTTGCATGTTTCAGGTGATATGCTAGCTCCATTTTCAATCCAAAGATTTATTAAAGGCTTGGTTGAAAAGGTGTATTTTCCTCTGGGGCCACTGGTGCTTTAAACCATGGAAATGTTAAAACGCTCCTGGCAGATGCTCATTCCTATACAGTAGAAAGAGAAGTGATCTATTGTCTGCTTCATCATTCTTAATAACAGAGCAAAAATTCATTAGAAATGCTTGAAATTGCAGGGAGTGTATTGAGGTCAATTGGCTTCACAACGTGACGTCGTTTGTGAATGACAAAACTCATTCCACAGGATGAGTGCTGCTGTTGGTCCTTGGTCATAGGGAAACAAAAAGTAAACAGAGTTCTTAGTCAGAGATAAAATCTCTTCTTAGACAAGCTGATGTTTTTGTGCCCCTCACTGCAAGAAAGACTTTGAGGGGCTGGAGCGTGTCCAGAGAAGGGAATGGAGCTGGGGAAGGGTCTGGAGCACCAGGAGTGGCTGAGGGAGCTGGGAATGGGGCTCAGCTTGGAGAAAAGGAGGATCAGGAGGGACCTTCTCACTCTCTACAACTCCCTAATGGGAAGATGGAGCCTGGTGGAGGTCGGGCTCTGCTCCCAGGAAACAAGGGATAGGATGAGAGGAAATTGCCTCAAATTATTCCAGGGGAGGTTTAGATTGGATATGAGGAAGAATGTTTCATCTGAAGGGCTGTAAAAACATTGGAACAGGCTGCCCAGGGAAGTGGTGGAGTCACCATCCCTGGAAGTGTTCAAAAAATGTGCACTAGAGGCCATGGTTTAGTGCTGAATGTGGTGCTGCTGGGTTGACAGTTGAACTTGATGATTTTAAAGGTCTTTTCCAACCTCAGCGATTCTGTAATTCTGTGACATAACTGGGGAAAAAGAAAAATAAAGAAACAAAAAAACCCATCAGCTTTTAGTGCACAAAGTCCTCTTCAAATACAGAGCAGAATCAACAGTCTGCCAAGCTCAATAGAAGAGGGGAATCATTATTCAAAGCTAAATTCATTTATTTTTAACCAATTTTTTGGATGAAAAGCTTGGAAATGTCATTGGAGCCAGAGAGATGTAAGAAGTAGGACAGATCATAAAATGGACAGATCATCACCTGGACATAGGGAGAGGGTATTCATAATTCACTGAAAATGCTGAAGGTTAAATTCTAGAAAATTTCTAAACAGTGAAACTTTTAAAGATAGAGACATCAAATAATATGTCAAGTGAATATTCAACAGCATCACCAACCACACTTGTGAAATTCATCCTTAGGTTAGATTTTTTTAAAAAATTTGGTTTTCAAGGCTCTTGCCTTTATTTTAGTCTTGGATTGCCAGAGGCTTTCACAGAAATGTTGCTTGGAGGACACACATGGGTGACATTTAGTGCAGCCTCCTGCCTGAAACAGGATTGTTGCAAACATTAGATCAAGTCTCCAATGATTTCTCCCAGTGAAGTATTGACACTTCTATGACCTCTCTAGTGAACAGGTTCAGTGCTTTTTTAGTGCAGGGCTTGTTTTGGGGTTTATTGAGGGGCCATCCAATGATAGGACAGTGGGAAATAACATCAAGCTGCAGCAGAGTAGGTTTAGATTGGCTATTAGGAAGAAATTCTTCCCTGTGAGAGTTTGGAGGCACTGGCACAGGTTTTCCAGAGAAGCTGTGGCTGCCCCATCCCTGGAAGTGTCCAAGGCCAGGTTGGACAGGGCTTGGGGCAACCTGGAAGAGTGGAAGGTGTCCCTGCCCATGGGAGGGGATTGGAATGAGATGGTATTTAAGGTCCCTTCCAACCCAAACCCTTTGATGATTTTCTTAGTTTAGTGCCATCCTTAAATTTGCTGAGGGTGCAGTGTGTCACCACCTGGGACACTGAGGAAGGGGAAGGATGATATCAACCCTGGCTGTTCTTGTACTGAGCTGCCTGACAGACACTCAGCCCTTGATCCCTGTCCTTTGAACAAGGTGATCCAGCCAATTTTCAACCTACTTGACAGCCTGTTCTTCCACAGCTCCCTCCAAAGGAGAATGCAGTGGGAGGTGATATCTAAAGTCATATTAAGCACAAGACAGGATATTGCCAACCTTCTTTCACCCACCAGCCATCCAGTTCTGTCATAGAAGGCAATTAGGGCCCTCAATCACACTTTGCTCTTCCTGTTGAACTCCATGACTTTCCCAGAGAGAGGAATGACTTGGAGTGACTTAAAGTTTCTAATATTCTCCTCATTACAATATTTATTGTTGTTGTTTCTTTGTTTTACTTACTTTTAAGATAAGCTTTTTTCAGTTATCAGGGATCTTCCCATATCACTTATTTTTCAATCACATCGACCAGGCCTTGAGTGCTGAACAGGATTTCTTAATGACCTTTCTTCATCCTTCAAAAGGAGTTTAAAGTTTACAGGACACATTTCATCACGTGATTCTTGAAACAAGGAAATCATTTACACACACCCATAAAGTGTGGTTTTTTCATGGTTTATGATACATTTAAATGTGTTTGCCTGCCATAATCCCCTTGTTTTGCATGTTAGGGGAATATTGCTTGATTTAATTTTCTAAATTCTTTAAATAAGACAAAAGTGAGGACAGACTTTCTCACAGTCACTCCTAATGTGTCTTTTTAAATGTGTTAAAAGTCTATCTGATTTTTATGGTTCAAAATTAAAGCTTAGAATTGCACTGAAGTTTAGACAGAACATAGGAACTAAAAGAAAACTTATAAATTATTATGAAAAATTGATCATATATTTGTATCATCTACAATGGCTGTGATAGCAAAACAGGAAAAAATATTAAAAAATTCTATTCAGCAACATAAACTACTTCTGAAATACCCAACGTTTGTTTTTCATGGAACACTGTGTTCTTAATCTAATTTATCGATGTTCTTCATAAAAAAAATGAAGTTTGCTGTTTCAGGATGTCATAAACCTTATGAAATAAGTGGGATCAGCAAAAGGATAGAATGAAGTGAAAGATCAAGTGGAGTGTGTTTACATGCCTCAAGAAATATCCGCTCAGAAACGATCACATGTTTTTTCTTCAAAGAACCTTTTTTCCCATTTTTTAAAATATTGTGGAATTTGATTTATTCACAGCAGCTACGAGAAGCATCTTTTCTTTGTGCAAGCAAACAAGTTCCTGAAACTGATAAATACTTACTCTATTAAAGTTAAATCCATCATCTCTGTATGAAAAAATTGTAATAGATTCCGAAATTAATGTTTTATGAAATATCTTAGAGACTTTTTGTTATTTAGAAAAGCAAAGCTTGTAATAATTCAATGGTTTATTTGAGGGCAATATAAGGTTCAGTTTAGAGGAAAATGCCTGATACTTTAACAGAAGCAGTTTTACCCTAAAATACCTCCTGTAACGAAGCATTGTCCTTTATTCTGTGTGCTTTGCCTGGAGGATTGATTAGAACACGTAATTACAGACAAGCTCTGCTGAAATCATCATTCAAAACAGGCTCCACAGAGGTTGGGACCAATAGTGCACACACAAAATAGAGAAGGGAGGGTGGTACCTGAGGAGCAGCTCTCTAAAACCATCCAGGTGAGTTCTCTTGGGTCTGTACCTTGCCATGCACAAGTAACAGGAGGTAGGACAAGAGGAAATGGCCTCAAATTGCTCCAGAGGAGGGTTAGATTGGAAATTAGGAAACATTTCTTCCCTGAAAGCGTTGTCAGATGTTGGAACAGGCTGCCCAAGCCAGTGGTGGTGTCAGCATTCCTGGAGGGATTTAAAAGACGTGTGAATGTGGAACTGGGGGACAAGGGTTAGTGGTGGCCTTGGCAGTGCTGGGTTATGGTTGGACTTGATGGTCTTAAAGGACTTTTCCAATCTAAATGATTCTGTGATTCCATTTTAGCACCTTGGCTGCCAAATCATGAGCACTGGGGGCCATTCCTTACCCAGGGCTAACTGGGATGAGCCTCTGACACTGAGCTGGGCAGGAGCTCTGTGTTCATGGGAGTTTGTGCACATCAGGTTCATAAACTGGGGAGAAGGGGATGGAAACAAAAACCCAGGGTTATTTATGGGAAGATTCTCCAGGCACAAAAAAGCCTTGTAGACCTGAGCTGAGATGAGATGATGCAGCACTTCAGACACTTCAGCTCTCTCTCCAAATACCTGGTTCTCCAGAATATAAAAATAAAACGAGGGAACACGAAGGGACAAACAAGTGTGGAGTGGGAATGAGCTGGTCAGAAATTCTGGAGAAGGAAAACCCATGGGAAGGGGTTGTTGTGTAACAGGACAGACTCACGACAAGAAACAAGATGCCAACACATAAAAATAAAATATTTTTGTTCTAGATCGACTTTGTAAGAGTCTTCTGTGTCCCAGGAAATATTATTGAATTGTGCAACCATGCTCCCGATTTCTTCTGCCTGTATCTCATATCTTGTCTTGAACAAGCTCCCTGCTGTCTCCCCTGCCTCTAACTTTGACTTATACTAGGTTGTCCAAAGGATTTTCAATCACTTAAAAAATGCTGATTTTTTTTGGAACAGCTCACTTTTTAGGTGACTGGTGTTAAGTATCCTAAATTGATGCTCTTTTAGGAACATGGGACATTGAATGTGATTTACATACTTAGCAATGTAATTCAAATTATTTTCTATATTTCTCATTTTTTTTCCATTCTTGGCTTGTCATGGTAAGTACAAATAAATCCCCCTTTCTTTTAGCATACGAAATCAACTATTTTACTGGATCCAAAGTTATCTGTAACAGGTCATGAAAAATAAACAAAAATAACAAATAACAAATCCTGAGCATTTTTTTGAAGTTTTTATACTGATTAATGTTTTCCAGACATTTTTCTGGAAACCAGGTAGGTAAGGGATCTCATAAACAAGCAATGGCATGCTCAGAAAATAAAAGAGCGGTCCTGATCCTCGGGAATCTCTCATCTGGATGCAGGAGGACAGATTGCAAAGACAGCTGTCAAACAGTCAGCAAGCAAGGCAACAGTGGCTGGCAATGACAATATTGGAGTAGTTAAGTGGTGCTCATACATAGAATCATGGAATGGGTTAGAAAAGGGACCTTAAAGATCATCCAGTTCCAAATCCTCTGCCATGGGCAGGGACACCTCCCACTATCCCAGGCTGCTCCAAACCCTGTCCAACCTGGCCTTGGACACTTCCAGGGATGGGAATTCCACAGCTTCTCTTGGCAATCTGAGCCAGGGCCTCCCCACCCTCACAGGGAAGAATTTCTTCGAAATATCCAATCTAAACCTACATTTCCCCTTGTTCTGTCACTCCAGGTTCTTGTAAAAACTTCCTCTCCATCTTTCCTGTCAGCTCCCTTTAGGTACTGGAAGGCTGCCACTAGGTCACCTTGAAGCCTTCTCTTCTCCAGGCTGAACAACCCCAATTCTCTCAGCCTTTCCTCACAGCAGGGCTGCTCCATCCCTCTGATCATCCTGGTGTCTCCTCTGGACTCTCTCCAACAGCTCCAGGTCCTTCCTGTGCTGGGACCTCAGAGTTGATGCAGCTCTGCAGGTTGGGTCTCACCAGAAGAGAGCAGAGGGGCAGAATCCTCTTGCTTGACCTCCTGCCCACATTGCTTTGGATGCAGCCCTGGATAGCAGAGCTGAAGTTAAGAAAACTTAATAAATAGTTTATTATTAAAATTTCCAAGCCATCTGCACTATCATGGTGTCCCTCATTTCCTCCTCCAAGTCATGTTATTGTCCTCTGGAGTCAATGTCATCTTCTGCTTCCTCCTTCCCTACCTTCTCCCACCTCCCCAAATGCTGAGACTTTGCTGCTGCCAGTATTTTCTGAGGCTTATTTGTTTGTTTTGTGACAATGAAATAAAAGCCTCTGAAATCCCATTTTTTTCTACAGTTGTCGTAACTGCCTTCATTAATGATACTTCTCTTTGTTAGGAGGAGCTGATTTATTTAATTGTATTTGCCAGGAATGTATCTGGAAGAAAAATAAACTGTGAGAAATAGACCTTATCATGCCATGCACGACTGAATTTCAAACTGATTTTACTGGAAGCTACATTATGGGGACAAAGCTGAGGCACTGTCGTTCTTCTGCGCCTCAAAGACACAGCAAACCTTGACAATTCTCCAGGAGAAACTCTGGAGTTTGCTGTGTGTCCATTGATATTCAAGGGAATGCCTTTCCTTTCCTTTCTGGCTTCAAACTTTGGAGTTCACAGAAATGTTAGGCAAGTCTTTTGCTTTGAAATGATCTTCCTCTCACGAAGCTGGGAGTCACCTTGGGTAGCCAGACTCAGGCATTCAGCTTTAGAACATAGCTACAGGACATTTGTGTGTTCTGGGAGCAGAGCTGAGCAGACTAAAGGTATTAAAGATGGTCTTGCTGGCTGTCCATTTCTACTTGTCAGAAACTGCAAATCCCACTGGAAAACATCTCTCTCTGCTTCAACTTTAAAAAATACAATAAAAAAAAGTGTGGCTCGTTAAAGATATAAGGCAGCTTGGAGGAATCCCAGCAGGGGCTGACACAAAATAAGGCAGAAGCACTGAAAGCATTACATCTGGGGTGAATTTCATCTGGAGCCAACAGGGTGATCTCCAGAATGAGAGTGGAGTTCAAACATTCCAAATTGTCTCTGGCCAAAGGAGGATGCTGCTGATGGTGCTGCTGGGTCTTGTGCCACTGAGAGATTTCCATTTCTGTGGGTAATAACCTTGGGATAATTGGTGACTGGGAAAGGCAATTTGCCAGCAAATCTGAGGTTGTCATTCTCCAGCTGTGTCCTGGGCTAAAACAGGGTGACCAACAGGTCAAAGGAAAGGATTCTGCTTCTACCCTGGTGAAACCCCACCTGGAGCTGTGTGACCTCCAGAGGAAGACTTGGACCAGTCCAGAGGAGGTCATTTAGATGATTTAGAGGAGTAGAGCATCTCTGCTCTGGAGACAGGCTAAGAGAGCTGGGATTGTTCAGTGTGGAGAAGGCTCTGGGGAGACCTTAGAGCCCCTTGCATTACCTGAAGAGAGCTGGAAAGGGCTTTTGCAAGGGCTTGCTGTGACAGGAAAAGGGGGAATGGCTTTAAGCTGAAAGAGGGAAGACTTAGATGGGATACTGGGAAGAAATTAATGTTGAGGGTGGTGAGGACCTGGCACAGGTTGCCCAGAGAAGCTGTGACTGCTCCATCCCTGGAAGTGTCCAAGGCCAGGCTGGATAGTGGAAGGTGTCCCTGCCCATGGCAGGGGGTGGAACTGGACGACCTTTAAGGTCCCTTCCAAGACAAACCATTCCATGATTCTGTAAGTCTCCAAAAACACAATCCAAGGTCTTTGATTTCCTACTCCACTGCCTCCAACCTCCTCTTTGCACAAACATCCACCCCTTGGGTGAGCCTCTTCTTCTACAAAGGAACTTCTGCCCTTCTATGGGCAGAGGGTTTGTGCTTAGGAGGGAGAAATGGGTGATGTTAATCCTCATGGGATTTTCTACATGAGAAAACTGCATGGGAGTCTCATCCAGGGTGTTGGATAATACATTCCACTCTTAGGAACTGATCTAGAGCCATATTAAATTTCAACCAGGAACTGATGGATATTTGATCCTGGTTTCACAAATGGGTCTTCAATGGGAAGTTTAAGTCCAAAGTTCAAAATACCCAAAAGGTGAAAGAAGGATGGGTTTGAAATTGTGGTTTGAATCTTTTAAGGATAACTTTCTGTAATTCAATTCTGAGTCCTAAAACATGTCCTGCCAACTTCTTATTAATGAAATCAACATTAATTAACATTGTTTTTACCATGCTCTTAGCATTACCATGACTTTCAGCCATGGCTTTTACCACTGATACATTTCAAAATTACCATTCTAAACCTGTAAATACCAAAATTAGTCAGTAAGAAGCAGTACCAGAGCCACGCAAAAAAATGATTCACCTGTTTCACAGTGACTCAAATACTAATAATTCGGAATTTTTTCATAGAAAAATAGTTTCCAATAACAGCGTTATATGGGAGAATGAGTCTTGACTAATCCTAGTTGTGGTGTGTCAAAGATGAAGCAATGACTAAATTTAGGGAATATTTAAAATCGTAGCTTATAGATTCAATATTTGCTCTATTTTCTTTCCAGCTGACAACCATGGAGTCACCATGTGGGATTTGTTTTACTTCCTGGGCCATGTCTGCATCATCCAGCACAAGAGTTAAAGAAGTTCTGGTGAGTTAAATGTCCCCACAACCAGACCCCAAGGACCTTCCCCTCCCAGCTGAGCACGAGATTGGCAGCTCCATTACCTTATAATTTACTTATTTATTTTACTTAAAATTGATCTGGAACCTTGACCAAGATTTACGAAGCTTGTTAGTGTGGCTAAAAGTGAAAGGGGTAATGTGTAGTGGGGATGAAGAATAAGCAAAAATCCAATGAGTAGGTAAAAAAACTTAAAATTAAATTAAAATAAGAATTGGCTAATCCCACTTATGGTGTCTGCAGTGCCCTGCATGCCAACACCTCTGTCTAAGTTTGAACCTCCAGAGATATTAATATTGTGCTAATAATAACCAGCTCTGTATCTCTGTGTATTCTACATATGCGTAAGATGTTCATTGCTAATTTGTCTGCAGGAAGGTCTGAAATCCTCTCTGAAGATTTAAATGTCTTACAAGTTTTATTTTTACATTGAAGTTGCCGAAGGTGAGCCCAGTTTCACCACCCACGCATGCACTGAAAAAAAAAAAGCTTCTAATTTGCTGGAGAAGGTCCTCCAATCCCCACCCACAGCAGGATGGTATTTTAAATTTTCCCAGAAGAGCTGGTTATGGCGAGACCCTTAAATTACCACCTACGTCCACACACCCACGGGTAGATGCACTTGGGTTCTTGTAACGTGGAGCCCTGGAAAATTGACTTTTTGAGAGATCTGGATGCAGATTTCTTCGTGTTTGTAGACAGAGCAAAGTTGAGAAATACAAATCCATTTGTCATGTCTGCCCAGAGGAGTTTTCACCACCAGAAAACAGTGTCTTAACACAACCTAGATCTTCAACACCTTCAGGTTTGCACACCTGTAACTTTCTTTCTTTGGATTCAGCCTGAAAATTAAGTTTATTTTCTGTGCTGCTGCTGTCTTACATCACGGTGATGTTTCGGTCTGGGTAGAGGTTCTGCTTATCTATTTCAAAAGGAAAAGAAATCACTCAGATTCATAGGGAGACTGTTGACAGAGCATTTCATCAGGGGGAAGGTGAGCAAGCAGAGGTCCCTGCAAGACCAGCACCATCCCTTCTGGCCAGGCAGGGCTGCAGAGGCACAGGAGGGATGAATGCCATGACTGATCAATGCTCACTGCCTGTTGCCAGGAAAGAGTTAGGAAGAGATGTTAAATCTCCCCATCAGTAGTTTCCTGTCTCAAATACTGCAGTTATTCTGCATATTTTATCCCCTCCTCATCTCTCTGGGACACGACAGTCGCTTTCTCTCCACTGAGCTCTGATCTGCTCCCAGAATCTGATCCTGTGATGTCTCTGCACTCTCTCCCAGCCAGGGATCCTGTTTTGGACCCAGGTCACCTTTGAGGCTTCTTGCTGGAAAGCCACAATGAATGAAGGATATAAAGCTGCTAGAGAGCATCCAAAGGAGGTCATGAAGATGGTGAAGGGTCCGGAGGGGAAGCCATGGGAGAAGTGACTGAGGTCATTTGGTTTTTTCAGCCTGGAGGAGACTGAGGGAGATATCACTGAAGTTCTTCAACATCCTCACAAGGGGAAGCAGCAGGGCTGGTGCAGATCTCTGCTCTCTGCTGAGCAGTGGCAGGGTCTGAGCTGTGTCGGGGAAGTTTAGGTTGGATATTAGGAAAAAGTTCTTCCCCCAGAGGGTGGTTGGGCACTGGAAGAGGCTTCCCAGGGAAGTGGTCACAGCATCAAGCCTGGCAGAGCTCAAGAAGTGTTCATACAACTCTCTCAGGCTCATGGTGGAATTCTTGGGGTTGTGCAAGGCCAGGATTTGGATTTGATGATCCTCATGGGTCCCTTTCAACTCAGGGGATTCTCTGATCCTAGGAATTACATGACTCTCTCTTCCTAAACAATACAGTTATTTCCCTGGACCTCCTCACTGCATCACTGCAGAGTTGCACGGATTTTGTCTAGAAAGGCCCAATTTCTAAAAGCAAATCAGGTCATTAACATCCCAGCTGAGATTTTCAATATACAAAAAGCTAGGGCAGTGAGGGATATTCAACATCCTTTTAACATTGGTACATTTTGTGTTGGTATTTCAAAACTCATGGCTGGATCTTACATTCACAAATGGAAATAGCATGATGAATTAAAAAAAAAAAAACCAAAAACATAGAATCATAGAATATCCTGCTTTGGAAGGGACCCACATGGATCATCAAAATCCAACTCCTGGTCCTGCACAGGATAACCTCAAGAATCCCACCATGTGCCTGAGAGCACATGCAAATGCTTTTTGGGATGTGGCTGCAGTTGAACTGGAGAGAGCTTGGCTGTATCAGGACTCATTGATTTGCTGTACTTGTATCACACTCCTTTTATTTCCCCCAACTGTTTCAAATTAAAAGTGAAAAACTGATTGTGAGAGTGTAGAAATGGCTATAAAGAAAGCAATGGCATTGTGTCCCCAGGTTCTAGGTCTGAGATTTGTCCTCATGGTGTGGTTCTCAGCAGCTGAACTGAGTATTAGAAATGTCATATACTGTTCTGAGTGTTTTCCTGATGGTAAGTGTGCAAAAATGCCCAGAGAACATCCATGGATGGAGTTCAGCTTCTCTTCTCCACTCCAAGGAGATCCAAAAAGGAAATCAGGGATGGATGGAGAGAGGAACTCCTGCCACTGTTGGCAGCAGCTATGGAGAGGAATCAGTGATTCAGGAATTGCCTTTAAGACAGCAAGATGCAGTAGCATGAGCCTTAAAACTATAACATGGAAGGAACCTTTCCCATGTTCTGCTATCTTGGGAAGGAGACCTGAACTCCTCGAACAGTCATCCCACCCCAATGCAACCAGAACAGACTTGGCGCNTTGCCAGGAAAGAGTTAGGAAGAGATGTTAAATCTCCCCATCAGTAGTTTCCTGTCTCAAATACTGCAGTTATTCTGCATATTTTATCCCCTCCTCATCTCTCTGGGACACGACAGTCGCTTTCTCTCCACTGAGCTCTGATCTGCTCCCAGAATCTGATCCTGTGATGTCTCTGCACTCTCTCCCAGCCAGGGATCCTGTTTTGGACCCAGGACACCTTTGAGACTTCTTGCTGGAAAGCAACAATGAATGAAGGATATAAAGCTGTTAGAGAGCATCCAAAGGAGGTCATGAAGATGGTGAAGAGTCTGGAGGGGAAGCCATGGGAGAAGTGACTGAGGTCATTTGGTTTTTTCAGCCTGGAGGAGACTGAGGGAGATATCACTGAAGTTCTTCAACATCCTCACAAGGGGAAGCAGCAGGGCTGGTGCAGATCTCTGCTCTCTGCTGAGCAGTGGCAGGGTCTGAGCTGTGTCGGGGAAGTTTAGGTTGGATATTAGGAANGAAGAGTCTGGAGGGGAAGCCGTGGGAGAAGTGACTGAGGTCATTTGGTTTTTTCAGCCTGGAGGAGACTGAGGGAGATATCACTGAAGTTCTTCAACATCCTCACAAGGGGAAGCAGCAGGGCTGGTGCAGATCTCTGCTCTCTGCTGAGCAGTGGCAGGGTCTGAGCTGTGTCGGGGAAGTTTAGGTTGGATATTAGGAAAAAGTTCTTCCCCCAGAGGGTGGTTGGGCACTGGAAGAGGCTTCCCAGGGAAGTGGTCACAGCATCAAGCCTGGCAGAGCTCAAGAAGTGTTCATACAACTCTCTCAGGCTCATGGTGGAATTCTTGGGGTTGTGCAAGGCCAGGATTTGGATTTGATGATCCTCATGGGTCCCTTTCAACTCAGGGGATTCTCTGATCCTAGGAATTACATGACTCTCTCTTCCTAAACAATACAGTTATTTCCCTGGACCTCCTCACTGCATCACTGCAGAGTTGCACGGATTTTGTCTAGAAAGGCCCAATTTCTAAAAGCAAATCAGGTCATTAACATCCCAGCTGAGATTTTCAATATACAAAAAGCTAGGGCAGTGAGGGATATTCAACATCCTTTTAACATTGGTACATTTTGTGTTGGTATTTCAAAACTCATGGCTGGATCTTACATTCACCCATGGAAATAGCATGATGAATTAAAAAAAAAAAAACCAAAAACATAGAATCATAGAATATCCTGCTTTGGAAGGGACCCACATGGATCATCAAAATCCAACTCCTGGTCCTGCACAGGATAACCTCAAGAATCCCACCATGTGCCTGAGAGCATTAATGTGCAAATGCTTTTTGGGATGTGGCTGCAGTTGAACTGGAGAGAGCTTGGCTGTATCAGGACTCATTGATTTGCTGTACTTGTATCACACTCCTTTTATTTCCCCCAACTGTTTCAAATTAAAAGTGAAAAACTGATTGTGAGAGTGTAGAAATGGCTATAAAGAAAGCAATGGCATTGTGTCCCCAGGTTCTAGGTCTGAGATTTGTCCTCATGGTGTGGTTCTCAGCAGCTGAACTGAGTATTAGAAATGTCATATACTGTTCTGAGTGTTTTCCTGATGGTAAGTGTGCAAAAATGCCCAGAGAACATCCATGGATGGAGTTCAGCTTCTCTTCTCCACTCCAAGGAGATCCAAAAAGGAAATCAGGGATGGATGGAGAGAGGAACTCCTGCCACTGTTGGCAGCAGCTATGGAGAGGAATCAGTGATTCAGGAATTGCCTTTAAGACAGCAAGATGCAGTAGCATGAGCCTTAAAACTATAACATGGAAGGAACCTTTCCCATGTTCTGTCAGCTTGGGAAGGATACCTGAACTCCTGGAACTGTCATCCCACCCCAATGCAACCAGAACAGACTTGGCGCTCATGGTTCCATGGCTTGGTTGAGGTCCTGTGTGTCCATCTCAGCGTATCCCTTTCCCAGTCCTTGGTGGCACTTGAGAGCTTGGCCAGGCCATGCTGGTGAGGGACATCATGTCACAGCATTAGTCACAAGATGTCTGCGAGAACAGACATCCCCATGAGTGGAAACTAATTAGGCTTCTTGGTCTGAGGCTGATTAATGAACCTCCAGGGAGGAGTGAACCTTGTGCTCCAGGACTTGGTGAGCTTAGAAAAAAACTCAGTGGAGTTTGAAGCCGAAAAAGGCTGATACCTTTCGAATGCTAGACAAAGGAATATCCATCTGATCTTGAATTCCTCATGGGAGGGGGAAAATTCAGAGGAAAAAGTGGGATGATGGAATTGCCTAGGAGTTAGTGGTTCTGAGTTGTCAGGCTGGGGCTGAGACACTGCCGGGTAAATGTGACCTTTCCTTTGCTCCCTGTTCCTCCACATCACTCCTACTTCCTCAGAGGTGACAAAATAATATCTAACAGCCAGTTTCTCACCTCTGCAGGCTATGACTGACACTGTAAGGAACTGAGGGGATACATCTGGAGGGTTTTTTCCTCTTTTAATTCAAGCCAGGAACAGCAGATCCCCACAATACAAGTGATTCAGAGATGGAAATCTTCGCTGTGCTTGCTCCTGCTGTGTTCCCCTGTTGTACGAAATGGCCTCTGGACTAGAAAATGCACAGTATGGGGGATTTCTCCCATCTCTGGGAGAAAGTGGCAACAGAAGTTCCACCTCTCAGTGAAATCAGCCAAATTGGTCAGATTTTGACTTGAAGGTGGACAGATGCACCTTCTCTTATCTCTAGGATTTACCTTCAATTAATGACATAAAAAAGGGTGCACATAAGCACCCAGGATATGTCTACCCTTTTAACTGCTCAGCCTGAGCCCTCATAATAAACTAGGAAGCTCCAGCTGGGGCATGAGATCTTTTTTGGGGAAGGACCCAAGATGTTTGGTGACTCAGAATATTACTACGACCCCTCTGAGCCCGAGTTAATGCCAAGGAGCAGCCAGGAGGGAAATGAAAAGGTGATAACTACATCCACAATAATCTGCTCTAAATTAGCACTGACCCCTCAGGAAAGAGATCTTGGAGTCACTGGAGATAATGCTTTTATGTCTCATCTCGGTGGTCAGCACAAGCAAAATATGTGAATAAAATCCTAGAATTTACCAGGAAATGGATGGAAAACAGAACTTCTCTTTGAAAGTGTGTGTGTATGTAAATCCCTGGTGAACCTAAATCTGGGGCACTATATGGACTTCCATTCATGCCATATAAAAAGCATGTCGTAGAGTCAGAGCAGGTAAAAAGAAGGATGATCAGAGATGTGGAGTAGTTTTAATATGAGGAATGGCTAAACAGTAATTCTCATTGCAGCTGAGAGTCATTCTGTGCACCAGCAGCCATCTACAAAGCGATGACGAGTAGAAAAAGGCTGAGTAAGGAAAGGTTATTCATTATTCTTCATCACATGACAACCCAGGGACACTAATGAAGTGATCAGATAGCAGGTTTAAAGCAAACATAAAGAACTTCCTTTACACATATCCTGGAACCTGTCATGGGGAGTTAGAAATACAATGTTTTTCATAAAGGGTTTAGAAAAATCAGGAGAGAACAGTCTCGGGGATGTTTTAAAACCAAACCGTGCTCATTTTGGCTGGGATGCAGTTAATGTTCTTCATAGTAGCAAGTATGGGCTACTTATGGTTTGGACTTGTGATGCAAACAGTGTTGATAATATAGAAATATTTTTAATATTGCTGAGCAATTCTTGCACAGCCTTTTCTGCTCCCCACCCCACCAGCGAGTGGGCTGGGGGTCCACAAGTGTTTGGGAGGAGACACAGCCAGGACAGCTGATCCCAAAGAACCCAAGGGAGATTCCAGACCATGTGATATCATGCTCAGCATATAAAGGGGTGAAAAACAAGGAAAGGTGGCATGTTCAGGGTGATGGAGTTTGCCTTCTCAAGTCACTGTTGCATATTCTGGAGCCCAAATTTCCTGGGGATAGCTGAACACCTGCCTGCCCATGGAAAGCGGGGAATAAATTCCCAGTTTTCTTTTCCTTGCATGCATGTCTCTTGCTTTACCTATTGAACTGTCTTTTTTCCCCAAGCCTCTCTTTTTCTCACTTTTATCCTTCTGATGCCTTCACCCACCAGGGCAGAGTGAGTGAGTGGCTGGGTGTCACCCAAGGTGGGGCTGGAAGAGTTGAAGAGAACACCAGCCTTGAATGGGATTTTCTGAACTGAATTTGTGGCTGTCGTTGCTGTCCAGCTGTTAATTGGCCGCCCCTGTGTTTTCCTGGCTGTCCATTCGAGCCCAGTGCTTGTTAGTGGCTGCTCTTTCCTTCCACTGCTCGCTGTGGTGCTGCTCTGCTCCTCATCTGACTGTGATAGGAATGCTCTGATAGCAGCAGCAGGGATGTGCCTGCCCTGGCAGATGGCCAGGGAGTCACTGCTGTTCCTGTGCTGCTTTACTGGACATTCCAGAGCTCCAGGGTGAATTCAAGTCAAAGAAAACACGACCTGTGGGCGAGTCCACAAGAGAACAGAAACACCCTGAAACATCTGTGGCTGGGATTGTGCCAGGCCAGAGCAGGTTCTGCTTGAAGGGTCTGAGACAGGGGTTTTGTCTGTGCCACGTCTCTGAAAGGATTTTGGCCAAAAAGTAAGTCCAGGCTGGAGAAGGCACATCTCAAAGCATCAGTGGCTGTGCATGGGGTCACACCTCAAAGCTTGTGGCTGTGGATAAGCCCAAGATGGAGCAGATACATCCCTGGATGGACATGGTACATCCAGGCTGTGCTGGAACAGGTTTTCTTCCAGAGAGACTGTGGCTGTGGATAAATCTATTCCATGGAGAGATTATGGCTCATGGATAAGGCTCCAGCTGGAGCAGGTACATCCCTAAGGGCCTGCAGTCTGTGGATAAATCCAAGCAGGGTTAAGAGAAAAGGCAGGAGTTTACTGCAATGCTAAACCCTCTAACCTAACTTAAGGGGACCAGGGGTGGAGATTGTAATGGAAATACCTACAAATTGTTCTAACCTGTGGTTTGGGCTGCTTGTTTTTAGGAGTTATTCTGGCAGGAACCACCCGAATCAGTGGAGGACAAGCTTTATAACCAGCAAGTGCAGCAGCGACCTGACCTGAGCTGGGTTTGGTGCTCACAAACTCCACACCATGCACCACCTTTCCTTTCCTGAGGGACCACCTTCACAGCTGGAGCCCAAAGTCATGGACTAAATGAATTCAGTGGACATTTGTAGACATTTTGTGGTCATTTTATGAACATTTTACAGGATTTATCCATAGATTGGAGGAATGATATCTATGTATTATGTGAAATGATGGGAAGGGGAGTGGAGAGTAACACAATGTGTTGGATAATGTTGGACCTGAGCTTGTCACAAATGCTATGGAATAATGGGTGGAGAAAGTGCTGCTTTTAGTTGTTAATTTAATTTTCTTCAGAGTAGGTCACGTAGGGCTATGGTTTGGATTTGTGCAGAGCCCTGCTCTCCTGGAAATGGCTGAACACCTGTCTGCCCATGGGAAATGAGGAATGAATTCCCTCTCTTGCTCTGCTTGCATGTGTGTGGCTTTTGCTTTAACTATTAAACTGTCTTTATCCCAACTCACAAGTTTTCTCACTTTTGCCTTTCTGGTTCTCTACCCCTTCCCACTGGAGAGGAGTAAATGAGCAGCTCTGTGGGGTTTAGTTGCTGGCTGGGGTTAAACAATGTCACTAATTGAGAATAATCTGGCAAAACCACTGAGCAAAGATGAAATTCCCTTTATACACTCTTTCTTACTTTGCCCCAAAGTGCCGTTATCAGTAGGTTTGTGACTGGGCGAGGAAGATTCAGGTCTTGACCATGATGACAAATTTATAGCAAGGGAACAAATGTTCCTACACTCACCCTATAGCCTGGTTTCCTTCCAGCATGGCCTTAGTCAGGAAGTTTAACTTCCATAATTTCCTAATTTATTTCAGGGCTGGGAACAACTGATCAGACATCACCTCTCAGGAAAAAAAAAAAAGAAATAAACCCCCATCTGGAGGCTGTAATGAATCACAGCCTGCCCCCAAATCAACACATTGTGCTGTCATGAAAAAGATGAACACTGTTCTAGGCTGTGTAACCTGCCAGAGATGCTCTGCTCACCCCTGGGAACACCTCAGGTGGAGGAGATTATGTAAAGTGGGGCACTCCATTTCCAGAAAGATTTGTCCTACTTCAGGAATACCTAGTGGGAACCAAAAGAGTAGCCAAGAGGGAAAAACTACCTCTGGGGAAATATTAAAATCATTATCTCCTTCAGAGGGCTGAGCAGAACGGGGTAGTGCTGTTCAAACTCAGGAAGGGTTGTTTTGTCACAGGAGAAGACAGCCACGGGAAAAGTTTAAGATTCTTTGGGGAAGAGGGGTGTTGGGTTGTTTGAGCATCTGAGGGAGCTGGAGGGGCTCAGCCTGGAGAAAAGGAGGCTCAGGGGGAGCTTCTGGCCCTGCACAACTCCCTGACAGGAGGGGACAGCCGGGTGGGGTCAGGCTCTGACCCCAGGGAACAAGCAAGAGGAAACAGCCTCAAATTGTGCCCAGGGAGATTCAGGTTGGACATCAGGAAGAATTTCGTCATGGAGAGGGTGGTCAGGCATTGGAAGGGGCTGCATAGGGAGGTGGTGGAGTCCCCATCCCTGGAGGTGCCCAAGGAAGGCCTGGACATGGCACTCAGTGCTCTGGGTGGGGTGACAAGGTGGGGATGGGTCAAAAGTTGGACTCAGTCTCAGAGATCTTCTCCAATCTAAATAATTTTATGATTCTGTGATATGAGGATAGATTTTCCAATGGTCAGGACTGCAAAATACTGAGATTAATTGCCTGAAACATCTCCATCATGGGAAGCCTTGAAAAAAACCAACCAGTTTAAACAAAGATCCATCAGTGGTGACCTAGAAATACTGTGTCATGCTTTGGGACAAGAAAATAAACTATGCAACCTCTTGAGTTCTCTCCCAGACCTATGAATTTGTAATGCTGTCAGAAACCTCTCCCGTAGGCTTGATAATTTGTGTGAAAACACTTTGGGTGTCTTGAATTAATTACAGAGCCCTTTTCTAGGCTGTGGATTGGGACTGGCAATGCCATTACAGCAAGGTCCGTGAAACACAACTATTTTAACTTTCTATTCCTATGGAGACATTGTCATTTCTCTTCCCTGCAGTAGGGTTCAAGAAGAATTCAAGCTTTGCTGGGTTTTTAGGGTAGAAATTGGAGGAGCGACACAAATAATTTAATCTTTATTTCTTTAATCATAGCTAGCAGGAGCACAGGGTGCAGTTTCCCTGTCCTGGCTTCTGTTTTCCCAGAACAGGGTTGGCAAAGATTGCATACTCACTGTTGGAGTCTAGGAAAAGCTTGGGAACTTTTCCTGCTCCTCTGGGTGTTTGTTTTACCCTCAGAGCTCCTCAAAAAAGGCTTGGCCTGCGAACCAAGCTTGTGGGAGCATTTGTCCTCACTTCTAGATGAGCTGAGAGCACCAAAGAAATGAGGAGATGGTTGTTTAGTGTGCCACAGAGTGTGGAGTTGGAGTTTTTAGGTTTTGCTACATATATTATATAGAGCCAATATGGAGATTTTAGGGTGTCAGCTCCTTCTTCATCATCTTCTTCTCTCTTCTCCTTCCCTTCCTTTTTCTCTCTGACATGAGTTCCTGTGACTTGTTAATTGGTAGATAGAATTCAGTGTAGAGGAGACATATCAATAATGTTGATATTCACTGGTTTTGGGAACAAAATAAGATACGTAAAGTTTTCTAACTGGTTGATAATAGATATAAAAGCTACCTGCTTTGGGTAGCCATTGCCATTCTGTCCTCATGTTCCTAGAGGTCACAGCACAGTCTGTGCCTCTGAAACTCTGATAAGAACCAGAAATAAACAAGCTCTGAAACAGCAGAATGAAGCCTCATTTTATCCTTTCGGGACATGGGACACTGAAACAAGGAACACAGCCGGGCCAGGAGTCAGGGTCCAAAGAAGAACACCTCCCCCCTAACAGCTCACCCATGAGGAGCTGTTCTGGGGGATCAGAGAGGAGAAGGCTCTGCCACAGAGGTGGTGGCAGAGGTTGCTTAGAGCAGCACAGCGTGGGAGGCAGCACGAATGGATGTGTGGACAAACTCAGCCACAGCAGAGCAGGACCCTTCCAAACTCTCCAGAGGGGGAATCCAGTCCTGTTCTTCGAGCTTGTGTCCCCATCAAAGCTGAAAGGCAAAATCTGCTCTTACCTCACCTTGTACCACTGAAAAATGCCTTCTAATCCCTCTCTGCCACGAGTGACCTGGAGGCACAAACGTTTGTGGTGCCAGGGCTGGAATGAGCTGCCCTCTGTCACGCACTGAGCACTGCTGCAGACCCCAGATGCCACCAGCAAGCCACACCTGGGCCAGCATTTGGCTCACATCAGTGCTCGTTCAGCTCACAGCTGCTGGGGGAAGGAGGCACGAGCAGGACCTTCACATCTCTGTCTTACCGTGGGGATGAACATCTCCCAGATGTCTGCCCCGGCTGTGTAAGATGTAAATGTCAGCCCTGTTCGTGACTGAAATCAGCAAGGAACGGCCTGGAGATGGCTGGGAGAATCAGCATGGAGATCTGTGTGCTTTCTGTAGCTGATATTACTGGGGCAATGCCTTGTACACAAAAACTAAGTGAAAAGAATGTCATCTTGTTTGTTTGTCAGATTATCTCTCAGAGCAGCTGGCAAATATTTGCTACAGCTTGTAAGGAGCAGTCAGTAAAAGTTTCTACAGAGTTTGGAAATTCTCCCTTTCTCAGGCAAAACATCTGGTTGGAGAAAGTTTTTTTTCCCTGCTGCTTACAGCATTGTTGGTGTGGTTGTCTGGGACGTTCTCTGTGAGTTTTTTGCCAGATGAGCAGATTGTTTACTCTACTCACTGCCTTCAGCTTGTGTTGTCAGGCAGGGCTGCTGCAGGCCCCTCTCCACGAGTCTCTGCTGATTCTTGTGTCTCGCATTGGCTTTCTGGCACGAATAAAAGGCAACGGGGAATATATGGGAAAACAGTTCCCTGAGAAGACCTGCCAGGAGGAGGTTCCGGATTCACTTGAGCTCTGAACATCACCAAAAGCCTGGAGCATCTCTCTGATGAGTACAGGCTGAGAGAGTTGGGCCTGTTCAGCCCTGAGAAAAGACAACTGAGGGGAACTTATCAATGCCTAAAATATCTACCGGGAGGGCTCAGAGCATGGACCAGGCTCTGCTCCGTGGGGCCCAGCAATGGCACAAGAGGAATGGGCAGGAACTGATGCCGAGGAAGCTCCACCTGGACATGAGGCAGAACTTCTGCCCTGTGCAGAGACCGAGCACTGGAGACCAGAGAGGGTGTGGAGTCTCCCTCACTGGTGATACTCAAGAACTGCCTGGAGACACAATCCTGTGCCCTCTGCTGTGGGATGGTCCTGCTGGAGCAGGGAGGTGCCACCAGATGACTCTACTGTGGTGCCTTCCAGCCTGACCCATTCTGTGATCCTGTGACTTCTGTGAAAACCCATTCATGAGCTGCTTGGTTGCATATTCCAGTTGAGAGTTAGAATAAATGCCTACAGCAGTTCCTCTCTGTCCTTCTCTATCCCTTTCCTCCAGACTGTGTGAAAACAATCCAAAAATTGAACAAGGACCACCCAGATGCTCCTGTGGGGAATGTTTTCGTGCTGTGACATCGGATACAATCCAAGGCTTCTCGGTGCTGCAGCACCAGAGACGGTGACTTGTGTTTCCACTGCACAGGAATGGGGAAGGAGATCATTTCAGCACAGCTGTTGTTGGCTCTTGGTCCCTGACAGCCTGGGATGGGTTCCCATCCAAAATGTACCCCATACTGTATTTTAATTAAACTGAACAAACAAACCAATCACGAAGCCGTCCAGCAGAGCTAACTTTGCTTTTAGGCTGAGCTGGACTCTGCACCATTACGAGGAGGGAAACTGGATTTTGGCACAGCTCCTGCTGTCTAAATACTCCCAGCCAAGAACTAGGATGTACTTTCTTACAATAAAAAGTTGCTGGGGAAAAAAAAAATACCCAAACAAAACAACAATCCACAAAGAAAATGGCTTCAGGACTGTTCTCCTCTTGCCCGTATTTATTCAAGCTGTCTTCCTCTCTCCGCAAATTTGGCAAACAGAGTCTGGCATCCCAGCTCAGGGGACACCTGTTAAATAAATAGGCTCAGTCTCTAACTGCTGCATTCATGGCAGAGTTTCCTGGTTCCCTTAGGCAGCTAATTTTTGTTGATTATCATACAGTACAGAGGGATTGTTTGTGCCTCTGCATCCCATCCCGGCTCAGCCGCTGGTGACAGGCATGTCCGCGTGACTCAGGCCCGCTGCCTGTGCGGAATAAAGAATGATTTGATTCTAAGATTCCATGACTTTTTAATGTGGATCACAGCTCAGGGAGAAGCAGCCAGGTGGGGTTCTTGTGGAGGTGAACTGAGCCCCTGTTGATTTGTTCAGTTTTCCCATACTAATGCCTTTTTGAAGGAACCTGAGAGTTGGAGTGAGGCTTCACTGAGAGCAGAAGTTGTTGTTGCCCGAGGCAGAGAGACAAATAAGCTTCCTAGGAGGCAACAAATGGGCTGGGAGGCCCTCAGAGAAGGGCTGAGTAACAGAAGGCATTGAGGGTGATGGTTTTAGTACTGAGGGCTTCAGGATACTCAGAGGAATTTGAAGTTGTGGACTTCAAATTATTCAGGGCCAGGTTGGATGGGGCTCCAAACAAACTGGTCTGCAGAAGGTGTCCCTGCCCATGGCAGGAATGAGATGATCTTTAAGGTCTCTTCCAACCAGACCATTTATTGATTCTATGATTCTATGACTTGAACTGTCCTAGGAAATGCCTGCTCACAGACGAAGACCTCAATGCAACACACAGGCAACATGGGGAAGAGGAGCATGGAGCCACATCAGTGTGTTGCTTTACATCTTCTTGGGTCTATTTCTCCTGAGATGGGCCTCAAAACTTACATACAGTGCTGGCCTAGGATGTTTTCAGAGGAGAACTTATCCCTCACCAACTACAAAACAGGCAGAAAGAGCTCATGCTCTATTCCCTTGGCCACACAGTCAGGTTGTGTGGCAGAGCCACCTCCAGCAACCCATAAAGTTCTCTTTATGGAGGTGTTAGGATTCATGAGCTTATTAGTGGTGGTTTTAATTTGTAAAAATCATAGGAACATGGAATGGTTTGGGTTGGAAGGGACCTTCAACGTCACCTTGTTACAACCACTATGCCACAGGCAGAGATACCTTCCACTGTCCGAGGTTATTCCAGTTCTCATCCAACCTGGCCTTGAACACTTCCAGGGATTGGGAGCCCACAGTGTCATTGGACAACCTGTTCCAGTCTCCCACCACCCTCACAGTGAAGAATTCCTTCCTAATATCTGATCTAACTTTACCTTCCTTCAGCTTAAAGCCTTAAATTGTCAGGGTTTGAGGGTTTAGGAGCACAAGAACACCATATGGTTCCTTTAACCTGACTTCTCAATGTCTTCACTGCAGTGTTTTGATTGGACTTGGACTGAAGGCTAAAACTATTGGCTTCAAAAGAGAGAGGAGAGGAGAGGTTCGGAGAGGTTCGGAGAGGTTCGGAGAGGTTCGGAGAGGAGAGGTTCGGAGAGGTTCGGAGAGGTTCGGAGAGG
>VZRF01012745.1:404093-420696 GCA_013396875.1 Vireo altiloquus | reverse complement strand
GAGGAGAGGAGAGGAGAGGAGAGGAGATGAATTCAAAGTCCACCAGGTGAAATTTAGATTTGATATTACAAAAGATTTCCTCACCAAAAAAGTGATGAGGCTTTGGAACAAGTTTCCCAGGGCAGTGATGGAATCACCATCCCTGGAAGTGTTCAAAAGCCATGGAGATGTGGCACTTGGGGACATGGTTTAGCAGGGCTGGGCTGATAGCTGGACTCTATCATCTCAAAGGTCTTTTCAGACTTAATGATTTTATGCTTCCATTCTGTCTCTTGCTAAGTTTGGGAAGCAGATGGCTCTGCTCAGTTTGGCTTGTCTCTTCTCCATGTCTTGTAGTCTCCATTTCAAATCCATCCACTTCCCTGCCTGAATGGGGCATCCCAGTACTACCACCCTTGTTGTAGGTGTAAGTTTCATGTGGAGGCAACAACCTCTGTTAAACCAAGAAATACATTGAAAATGGCAGAAAGTTGTATTCACACACTCACTTTTCGTCAGCCAGATCTGCTCTGCCCTCCTGAGAAGGCTGGGATCTAGAAAGGGGTGGATTCACTACAAATATTGCTGAATTAAGGGTGGGATTTCTGCCAAGGATTTAACTGAGAGGAGCAGCCCATCTATTTCTGTGTGTTTTGGACTCCTGTATGAAGTCGGAGTCTTGAGGGATTCTCCATACTGGCTAGAAAGATTCACAGTTTATTTCTGAGCACAGAATAAACTGAGTCTATCTATAGATTTGGCTCAAAACTGGAACTCCCTGGGAATTCCACTGAAAAATCCCCTCTGTTTTCTTTTTAGAGATAATTATTCTGGGATAGAATGAAACTCTAATCTTCTGTTGAATGGGAGCTCTCACACCCAGTTTTGATGAAGTTGTGAAGGGATTCCCTTTAAAACTTTTTCAAGCATGTCTGAAGCTCTCTGAGGAGCCTGAAACCCAATCTGCCAGCTCTGAACAAGATGAGAACCCAAGCAGTCCTGAAAATCCTGAATAAAAGCCAAATACAATGTTGTAGAAAACTGAAGCGGATTTTTTTTTTTTCCCCAGAGTAAAATAGTTGATGTTCTATAAACTCAATTTTCTCAGATAAAAAATACCCTTGTGAAAATATCATTCATATAGATATATATGTCTGTATTCTAAACCAGTGCACATTAAATGGAAATGATGCTGCTGTCTCATGTATAGAAACATGGAATGGTTTGGGTTGGAGGAGACCTTAAAGATCATCTAGTTCCAAGCTCCTTCCAGGAGCAGGGACACTTTCTGCTAGATCAGGTTTCTCCAACACCCATCCAACCTGGCTTTGGACTTCCCTGGATGAGGAGTCCACAATCCCTCTGGGTAAAGATATATATGAAGATTATTCAATCCCACTCAAGATGGCATCCAGCCTTCCAAAAGAATCTATTAAAAATTCTTAGCCCTGACATCCATGATTACATCAAACAGACAGAAAAAGGCGAAAAAAACCTCACTTTTTATGTCCATGCATGTGTTGAATGGGACACTCATCTGATCCCTTTGGCTTTACCAAACAATCCCTAAAACAGATGCACACCCTGGAAGTAGGTCTTGCATAACACATTTAGCTGTCTATAAAGACCAATTCCTTCATCTCATCCAAAAGAGGAGTGCAGGTTTGCTTGCAACACCCAAACATGGATGACCCAATCCCTCTTTTTTTGCAGTATTCTTGATCCCTCCAGATTTTGTGGTTGTGCCTGTGAAGACCTTCTCAGCCTGAGCCCATTCCTGTTTCTCAGCCTGAGCTCATTCCTGTTTCTCAGCCTGCTCTGCAGTGGGGAACAGCAGGAGCAGACATGGCACTTTGGAGCGTTAATAATTGTTAATAATAGCTGGGTGCGTTAATAATTGTCTCCACTCAGGGCTTCCCTGCCCAGACATCCAAGACTGCATTTCCTATTTTAGCAGGACTCTGCTCACCTGGCTGAACACAATCCCTTTCCCTGTCTGTTGTTGCCATTCTTTGGTAAAACCTGACCTTGCAATGAGACAAATCTAAACACATTGTACTGGGATAAAGCTGGCTTGCCTGGGTTCAGCCTCAGCTGCGAGGAGCAGGAGCAATCCCCTATTTTCTTGCCTTCATGACTGATCAAAAAAGATAAATTCTCAGCTCTAGCTGCAAGAGAGAGTCTTAGAATGCCATTACACCCTGGGTCTTTGCTTTGCTTGAGGTCTATCAGTGGATCAGTTGTGGTGTATCTGAGTAGCAGCTGAAATCCCTGTTTTAAAAATATTTACTGTGCAGCCTCCACAGAAACTCAGGTACCAGGAATTCTTTTCTCCAGTCTCTCAAAGCTGCCCAATTCTCCTTCACTGTGATTTTGCCACTTTAATCATTTGTTTTCATAGAAACATAGAATGGTTTGAGTTGAAGGGAGCTTAAAGATCATCTGGTTCCAGCCCCCCTGCCACAGCAGGGACACCCTCCACTAGATTTTAAGGGGAGTTGATTTTTTTCATTCACATTGATTTTAATGTGTATGTCAACAAGTTACACACACTTTTGATTCAACACCTAAAAGACAATATATCCTAATCTGCTTATTTTATTGGTGTCATTTGTCTTAATTCTAGCAGGGGCAATATTGCTTACAAGGATTTTGCAATACAATAATTTTATTTACTGTACACCTGGTAAGTCTAAAATATAACCACACTTCTTTTTTTTCATCTTATTACAGGAATGACACATCTGGATAACTAGAACTTATTAAGTCATCTCTTCATTTTAATATCTGCCACTCATGCTGTATATGCAGAATAATCTAAATAGCAGTAATTACCAAGAAAACATCTTTGTGTTGGAATAATTTGCAATTTGCAGTACTGTTTGGCTGCCTCTCCTGAATGAAGAATTGTGGAGGTTTTTGGGTATTAAGTAACTACATGGGAGCAGAAATTTCAGGTGATTGCTAGACATGCCCATTATTCAGTAGAGTTGTGTCTTGCTTTGCTTCGTCTTTTACATAGTGAAAATTGACATAATTTCTTTGCTGGAGTGAGATCAAAAGTCAGGCTGTGCTCGTGAAGCCCAGTGGCAGAAGGTAAGAAAAGAGGTAAGACATGAAACATAACCAAGGAATATTGACCAAGCACTGGTTCACATCCAGATTTGGGATTCTATTCCCGGCTGTGCTCAGACACATCACCAGACTGCACAGATGAGGAAGATTTTGGAAGCCACTTGTTTAAGAGCATGTTATTTAAGCTCTTAATATTGACTTCTTCTGAACCTATTCAGGTGAGGAAAGTTACTCCAGAGTTCACCAGCTCAGGCTTTGGTGTTGCTGCAGGTTTTCTTTGAGCACTGTTGAGCAGGAATGTCCTTCTTCAAACCCTGCAGATGTTTTGGGAATCTGCCCATCCAACCTTTCTTCCACATTGCTGCAGGGGTGGATGAAGCACTCCAAGGATGTGCTTTACTTCTTTTTGATCCCTTTTGAAGCTGGATAATGAAAGACCCTCCACACATGTGAGCTGTTGTTAGCACTGGGGTCTTTCCCAGTGTTTGTATCACTCTGTGTCACCCCACTGCTGCTGCTTCCACATGGATGACTCAAGAAGCTGCAGAATAACTGGATATCTACCCTGAGATTCTCTCCTTTCTACACTTTCACAGTACAGCCTAATTTTAGCTGCTGCTTCCACGCCAAATCATGCGGATTTTAGATGCACTGGCTGCTCTGGACCATTTAAATGTGCCCCAAAAGTTGAGGGGGGCGGAGGAAATGCTTCCAAATAGATGGAAGAGGTATCAGGTGTATTGGGAGTGGGTGTTCTGTTCTGAGCATGGAAAAGAAGATGCTAGGGGATAGAAAGATTGATTTTGAGGCTGGGGGAGTGGGGACACTGAGGAGTGGGGTATTGCATCTAAGCTGTTCTTGTCAGTGGTCCATCATGAGCATGACTCTTTAGCCTTGAAAAGAGGGAAATGAGAGGGGACCTCATCTCTGTCTGTCAGTGTCTGCAGCGAGGGCTGAGAGATGGACCAGGCTCCACTCAGTGGGGCCCAGCAATGGCACAGGAGGCAACCAGCAGGAACTGATGCCCAGGAAGTTCTAGAAGGACATGAAGAAGAACTTCTTTCCTGTGCCTCCAAGGTCAGCCGAAGGTTGTGAAGGTGGTTTGGTCCCATGGAGTCAGACCAGGGATCAGAGAGACACAGAATGGTTTGGGTGGGAAGGGACCTTACAGATCACCTTGTTCCAACTCCCTGACATAGGCAGGGACAGCTTCCACTAGACCAGAGTGCTGGAAACTTCATCCAGCCTGGCCTTGAACATTTCCAGGGATGGAGCAACCACAGCTTCTCTGGGCACCCTGAGCCAGGGCCTCCCCACCCACTCAGAGAAGAATTTCATCCCAATATCCATGCTCTCAATTCAAAGTGTTTAGATTTCATTAAAGAAACTCCATGCATGCCAATTTCTGGACTTGTTTAAATTTTTCTGTTAACCAAAACTGTCAACAGCATTGTGAGTCTCAAGTCTGACACCTGAAATCTTTCCTATTTTATAATGATCTGGCCTGGAGCCACAGAGGAGGACAAGAAAACCTTCCTTCAGCCACCCTTTCCTCTGATCATCCCAAGGAGCAGCTCACGTCAGGAGTGTTTCCATGGTTTCAGAGTCTTGAACAGACTGTGTGTGGTTCCATCCCATGCATTACTCATGACAGACACTGATGTTGGGGTGATTCAGGTGGGCTTTGGGAACTGGGAGTGATTATTTGGGATGAATTTTTGTCCTGTTCCAACATGCATTTTGAAGCAGAGAGTCACTGGGAGAAGATAAAGCACGAAGGAAGCAGAACCGTCATTCCCAAGAGCAGGACAAAAATGATGGGAAAGCTTTGAGGGGCTCCACAATTGCAGTGTTCACCCCACAGTTGTGGGAAGAGCAGGTGGCAGGTTGGGGTTAAATCCTTGCAACTTGAAGGTTTCCATACTCAGGCAGGAAACTCTGGGTGGAACAAATGGCCAAGGTACATGGATGTATCCAGGAAGTGCTCCTCATCCTTCATATGTGTAATGGAATAAATGAAGGACATGGAATTGCAGGACATACGTTAATTTCTAAGATCTGCTGGAAATTGAGAGATCATTTTCCCAAGAAATGGCTCAAAAATATCCCCTGAACATGCTTTATTTCCCCTAAGTAAGCAATTCTTCAAGTCTCCTTCTGGTCTTCTGATACTGTATTTTTGTTTGATTTGGGAGTTTGGGGGTTTTTTAGTGTGTGTGTGTGGAGGGGTATTGTTGTATTTTTCCACACAACATTAAGAACATTTCAGTGACAGGTTTTTACAGGACCTTGTCTCTGCATTCCAGACCATGAACTTCTCCCTTCTTTAGACATCAGCCCAGAAAAGATCTTTGAAAAATATTTTTGAGAGAAAATTTTTGTAGCTAAAGTTCTTTTCTTCCCCAGAGAAAACAAACAAACAAACAAAACACCAATGAAACAAAAATGCTTATCTCAAATCCCACCACCTGCTTAAGAGTTTTTCAACAAAGGGCCATCACTTTTTGAACAGTTTGATTTTTATATGCTGTAATAGCATCAAGTGGCTTCTTGTTGTCATGGAGAATGAATTCACTTGCCTAGACTTGGTTACTCTGACGCAAAAAGATCCCGAAAACATTTTTCTCCAGGATATCAAGAGACCATTGGCAACTTGAGTTGCAGCTGGCTCCGAGGCAGGGAGAAAATGCTGTTGTGCCCCGAGTTCCTCTCTTGGATAGGTCCAGTCTTGTGTAAACATAAATCAAAGGAGGAAAATAGATGTCCAAGGAAAAAGTCCATCTTTTGTAATGGTCTGGGGTTTAAAAACAATCTGCCCAAAGCAAAAATAGTCAGAATTTGCAGTCATTTTCTAAGTCAACCCCTTACGGTGATGGTTGGTTTGTTGGCACCTTTGAGGCTCACTACAAGCTCAGATGAAAATACCATGGAATCATGGAATGGTTTGGGTTGAAAGGGACCTTAAGAATCATCTCATTCCAGTTCTCTGCCATGGGCAGGGACACCTTCCACTACCCCAGGTTGCTCCAAGCCCCATCCAACCTGGCCTTGGACACTTCCAGGGATGGGGCAGCCACAGCTTCTCTGGGCAACCTCTGCCAGTGCCTCAGCACCCTCAAAGGGAAGAATTTCTTCCTAATCTCTAATTGAAAATAATACAATAATTAAGTAACATTATATTAAAATGTAATAATATAATTAATAATAACACAACATAAATTCTATAATAATAAAATAATCCTAATATCTAATCTAAAATAGCTCTGTAAGAGATGCCTAATTTGCATTTTGTGGATTCTCCCCCACACCTGTTGGCATTAAAATTGGATGTGGCCTTGCCGACGTTGTTGGGAATGGAAGATGCCAGGCTGAGAGACAGCTGCAGGTTGCACACCAGGTGTTGAGATCAAACTATCTGGCCTTCAGCAATCCAGTATTTCTTTTATGTGGCCTGAAAACACTCCTCTCTTTCTTATTCAAGCCAGTAGGGGTAGAAACTTTTCCCTGTTTGAGGCTGGAGCTTCGTGGCCTGGTTTTGGTACCACACACTGGTGTTCATGTGTTTCCTCCCAGGCTGGATATGACTGAACATTTGACTTCGGTAAAGTATAAGCAAGAGGAAAAGAGAGTTGGTTTTTCACTGCATGTCCTGATCTGAGTGGCACCATGTGATCTTAAATAACCATCTGTTGATTATTTTTTTCCTGAAGATTGATGGATGTGATTCATGGCCCTTTCAAAACAGAGCTGCTCTATGAAAAAAAAAAAAGTGAGAACTTTGGTGAGAGAAAAAGAATCACAGAATCATAGAATGGTTTGGGTTGAAGGAGACCCTAAGGATCAGGTACAACCCCCTGGGGTGTCTTCCAAAGCAAAGAAGGAAAAAGTAGCAGATGAATCCAGACCTTCTGTATATTTTACAGAGGAACTTTGGGTAGTCTTGCCAAGACCACTGGAGTCTTACTGAGGTGTTCTGGGAGATTTTCCTATATTTCCTTGAGCGATTCATCTCAAAAAGAGCAGCACACAGTTATTGCAGCTGAGGTTGGCAGTGCATTGCAGGACTTCTTCAAGACCCTTGGGGAAGGGTCTTTGGACCAGATTTAGATTACTTATCAGGAAGAAGGTTTTCCCTGAGTGGGTGGTGAGGTCCTGTCACAGGTTTCTCAGAGAAACTGTGTTCTCCTGTCCCTGGAAGTGTCCAAGGTCAGGCTGAATGGGGCTTGGAGCAACCTGGGATAGCAGGAGGCATCCCTGCTCACAGCAGGGGGTTGGAATGAGATGATCTTTAAGGTCTCTTCCAACACAAACCGTTCTATGATTCTAAAGGAAGTCAGATTTTCCAAAGCAATCCCAGAAGATTCCTGTGCCTCAGACCTCAGTAAAGAGGGAAAAAAAAAATCCCCTGTTGCTGGAATCTGGTCAGATCCCTTAATTTCAGTAATATTGAATGCTTGAGCTGGAGCTCTCAAGCATCAGCTTCCCCTCTGACACCTCTCAGAGACTTCCCCGGAACTTTATGCAAGAGATTTCATCTGCCCTCTGCCAGCATTTCTCTTATTTCTAAAATAGAAAAAATACTTTCTGAAATCATTGAAATGTTACAAAGGTGAAATTGCAAAAGAAAATTGAAAGAGGAAATTGAAAGGTAAAACTGAAAGGTAAAGCTGAAAGATTCTCTTCTCTTAAAAAAAAACCTAACCAACAAACCACAGAACAAGCAAACAAAACCAGGAAAAACCCACACAAGTTAATTTCCGCTGAAAGTAACTTTTTTGCAGCTCAAGCACATGATGTCTTTGTTTACTCCCAGAATGGGTGGAGGATAAACAACAGCCAGATAATCTGGAAATTAAAGAAAGAAAAGTCAACAAGTTGAAATGATGTATTGTAGTCATTAGTAACAGCACGGCAATAACCCAGCTTTCAGCACATTTCCAAATGCCCGACTCCTTGTGCACTTTCTTATGATAAGAATAATTTCCCTACCTGTTTTCCCAAATCCCTCGAAACGGTGCTGGGGCAATGTTGTTCTGCTTCCCCTGGGGGGAATCTTGCATTATTACTAAAGCGGGAACAATACGAGGTTTTTATAGAAGCAAATCTCACCGGTGCTTTTTTCCAGTGGAAGATGCTCTAACCATTATTCGTGCCTCTTGTTTGCCAAAGCTTTTCCCTGCCCTGCTGTGTGGAGCTGGTCTGGAACCCCTGCACCAATAACGAGAGGGGCCCTGGTAACACAGAATCACAGAGTGGGTCAGGCTGGAAGGGACCACAGTGAGGTCATCTGGTCCAACCTCCCTGCTCAGGCAGGGCCATCCCAGAGCACAGGCACAAGACTGTGTCCAGGTACTTCTTAAATATCCCCAGAGAGGGAGACTCCACAATATCTCTGGGCAACCTGAGGGAAGTCTTGGTTGTACCTCATTTTTGGCATCTATACCTACCCCACCTTCCACCTTTTCAGACAGGTCTTCTACCAAGTGAAGACTTTATTTGAACCTCTGGTCATGTCACAAGCAGAAGATATGATGAACAGCTCTTCCTTCAAGGATTCCTGGGGTCCAGCTTGAAAAAGTCCTAATATAACCTGTCTCAAGTGGTTACATTTGTAGGGAATAAATTTATGCATAACTTATGGCTTTGTGGAAGGATTTTTTACTTGTCTTAGTTAAAGAGTTGGGAGCATTCAGATTTTTTCTATAATACTCTCTGCTATGAAAAGCAAACATGTCTGAGATACTTCAGGAGAAACACTCTGGGATCTGATACATCACACACATCGAAAGGAGCTGCAAACTTATGATACCAAATTATTGCTGTCAGCTGGGTAGGCTGTGAACTGCTCGATTAGACTGCAAGGCTCAAACACCCACCTTTAAATAAGGCTGCACCAGCAGAGAAAAGAAGAAGGGATGGTTGGACCAGAAGGGATTATATTCCAGCTCTCTCCCAGTGAAGGAGCAGTGAGGGCAGTGTATTCTGTTCAGAAAGTCTCACATATTGGGAATAAGGGCCTCAATTTGCTACAGGGAAGGTTTAAATTGGATAATGGGAAAAATTTCTTCACTGAAAGGGTGGTCAAGTGTTGGAACAGGCTGCCCAGGGAAGTGGAGGAATCCCCGTTCCTGGTAGTGTTCAAAGTCGGTGTAGATGTGGTATTTGGGAACAGGGTTTAGTGATGGACCATGGTTTAGTGATCGGTTAATGATCTTGGAGGTTTTCTCCAACCTTAATAATTCCATGGTTCTACAAAATTCCTTCACCCTGCTGGGGAAGTCTCTGCCTGCCTTGCTGTTGCCCTCGTGTTTCATCCCACTTTCCCTTGTGGATCAGCCCGGACTGGGAGCTTCCTGATACCACCCATGAAGAATTTTTGATTGCTGGGTAATAAAACATTGGGTGGAATTCACTGGCATCAAATCCAAGCATTGCACACAAGGAAAACAACAGTTCCAACTCCGTGCATGGCGATGGGCTCTGAGCTGATTATTGCTGCCCAGGAATGGCATTTGGGTCTTATAATGAACAGTTGAATGAAATTATGAGCTCATTGTTCTGTAGCAATCAAAAGAGGAAATTGAATGTTAAGGATTATTAAGGAGGGAATAGAAAACCAAACAGAAATCATCGTAATGCCACTGAAGAAATGCATTTTGGACCTGCAGCTTGAATATTGTGTCTGGTGCTTGTCCTCCCCTCTCGAAGGGCTTTAGTGGCCCTGGAAAAGGCTCTGAGAAGATGCCAGAAGGATGATAAGGAACAGCTGCAGCAGCACAGGAAAGGATTAGATAGATGTGCACATTTCAGTCTTGAAGAAGACATTTTGGGGAGGGTTTTTATCAGGATAAAGTCATGCTGGTGTGGAGCAGGGATGGGGAAATTGAGCAGGTTCTTCCCTGGCAGTGTGGTTGAGCTGTAGCATTCCTTGCCATGGCACGGGGCTGTTTCAGGGGAAAAAATAATGGGAAAAATTGAATGGAAAAAATAATGAAAAAACCTGTTGAAGTTTATTAATAAACTGTTTAGTATCAGAGCCTGTCTGCCTTGCTTTTGCACTCTGTAACCATTCTCAGCCAAAACATGGCCTGAAATTGTTTTTTGATCAGACATAGTATTTTTATTTTAATGTACTTTTATTTAAAGTTTTTCTGCTGAATTCTTACAGATTTACACAGCCACAGCTGACTTTATTAGGTAGGGAAGGAGAGGAAAGTCTCACTGAAATCACAAAAGTTATTTATTTGGTGAACAGCAGGAAACAGAAATCCCACGGAAAAGTCCCAACGCGAGGACAGAAGTGCACAGACGGCTCCTAAAACTGCAGTTATTGCTGTGAGAGGACATCATCCAATCTATGGGTGATAAATAGGGGAGAGAAGAGTCGATGAGAATGTCAGAGCAAGCTTCTCCCATGAAAAGCTCTAAGGAATTGGTAATGCCTCTAATATGAACTGGTGCCAGGCCTCTGCAGCACAGCCAGCTGCAGGCAGAATAACCTATTTAAATAAAAAATCCTCTCTTTTCTCACTTTTCACTCTGTTAAGAATAACAATAATCATTCAGGTTGACTTGGACAGGCTTAGAACCAGTGAAGCAAAGATTTAATAGGGTTCAAACAAGTCTAGATGGAAAAAAAAAAGTGCTTTTTCTGCAGTGTGCTCAAGGCTGTACTGCAGGTTCACACTTTTAATAACATCTTACATGTATGGAAAGGTGGGGGAAGAGGAATTTCCTGGATCGCTGCGCCAGCTTCTCGCCTGAACCTTAAAAACCAGGCAAAGGATCTCCCTTTCACTTGCTCCCTCTTTTAGTTTCTCTTCTGTTTCCATTTGGATGCGTCCCTCTGGAATGTGAGCCGGCAGAGCTCAAGGACTGAGAGTTTTCTTGAGCACCTCTTTCCCTCACCTGAAATAAAGGTCAGTGAGTCACAGTTTGTCCGAGGAGGCTGTCAGGGACACAAACATGTATGGGGTCAGTGGATCTCTGCTTCCGTGTGCGTGCACATGGATGACCTGAAAGGAAGACAAATCTGAGTGGTTTCGTGCTAAATTACCCCCTCTTTGATTAGATGATGCTTTTCAGCTTGATTTGCAGTTGTAGATCTGGAGTTTGCAAACAATAAGCATCAAGTGTCAGGCAGCAAATTAATCTTCTGCTGAAATATATTGCTAAGTGGAAAATGCTTATTTTTCCCTTTATTTTACGCTGTTTTATGTCTCTTGCAATTTGCAGATGGCAGCTCTCGTAGCTTTCCTTGTTAGTGGCTCTAAAACCAAAGAGTTAAAATTATAATCTTCTTTAATTTCATAAGTGAATCAACCAGCAGATAAAGTAAAATTAAAAAAAAAAAAAGAGAGGAAAACAAGATATGCTTCTGGCAACAGAGTTGTGCTGTGGTGGATTTGAGTTAGATGGGAAAGTCTGCTGGCTTCCTTTGAGCAATGACTTTGCAAACTCTCCTCTTGGGGGAAATAATATTTTTTTTTGTGCTTTTATGGAGCTTTTCATCCATCAGTTTATGAAGGAATAAGTAGAAAGTGTTGTTAATGAGGATGGCTGGGACTCATTTGTAGACTAGACATTTAACAGAAAAATTAGAGAGCAAGTTCTGTGCTGGGAAGAATTTACAACGTCAGAAGGCAACAAAGATGAGGGATGGGAGGTGACAGAATCCAGCAGTAGGAAACAAACAGTGGTGGCATAAATCCTCCATCCACACAGCAATGATCACACTCACTTTGTTCATTTATTGACATGCCCTGAAGGACTACGGAGCTTTCCAGTAGGGCCTTAAAAATGAAGGAGCTGGGAGTGTGAGGTTTAGGGAGGAGATCTGCAGTGAGACACAGAGGGGATGAGCAAAACCATTCCAACATTGCTGCCACCAAGTGCAGCCCAAGGTGATGTCCCTGCAGCAGAGGTACCACCTGCCCTTCCAGAAGACAAACTCCTATGTTTTGATCCATTTTCCCGAGTTGTGTCAGGCTTGTTGAGCTCAGTTTATGCCCACTGAGTCCACAGATGCAGACTGTACAGATCAAGCTCTCTGCCAGCGGGAGGAGAAGATGGATTTTTTTTTTTTTCTCCCCATGCCAATGCCTACCGATGTAACCACATCTTTGCCAGGGCTGAGAGAAGTAAAATGGATGTGTAAGGGCAGGTAAGCTCTGTGTGGGTGTGGAAAGAAGCCGAGTGAAGTGAGCTGGACTTGCTTAGGGCAGGGTTTGGATGAGTAAACAGAGTTGTCTGTTCTGGAAGTGCCAATACCTGAGGCCATCAGGGGTGGCCCCCTTAAAGGTCAAGGAAGAGTGAGTCAGCAGAGCCAGGGGTTTTTAGGACGTTGATCATCTCCATCTTTATTTGATCAGACAAAACCTGTCCCATGTGTGGGATGAATCCCACCTCAGGCCAAGCCTTTGCAGTGGGTTGTACTGAAGAGACCTGCTCGGGTACAGACACTGCAGTAGTTTTTTCTGGAAAAACTAAACAGATTTTAGGGTATTAAACCCTCACTGAGCTCCCTGCTACCACAGACACAGTGGTAGCAGGGAGCTTTATGTGACTGTAGCCATGTCACATAATTTAATGATGTTTTGGAAAAGTCTTCCTGAGCTGCAACAGAAAGTGTTTTGGCATGTGTGCCTAGGATAAGATTTAATTTTGATGGCACAGGTGATTTCAACCAAAATTTTCAAGTTGGAGAGGAAAGCCTATCACTTGCTTATGCCTGGAAAACCTCTAAATTAGAGGGAAAAAAAAGAAAATAAACTTTTTTTTTCTAGTTTCTTTGTTCTGTTCACCAATAATTAAATGACAATGTTCCCTCGAATGACATGAGGGAAGTGGTAGGGACTGGTGGGGTGACCACAGCAAGGTCATTGGAATATTTTCTCCCTTCACTGGGACAATCCTGTCCTAGATCTTGAAGCTCCTCTCGCCAGCAGTGCTGGAGGGCTTTGAGGCCATTTACAGAAGACTGGTAGGACATTGTGGAATGTATTAGGAAGGCTGGCAGACCCCTCCTAATGGAGCTTTATTATTTGTTCCTATCCCCTTGGTTATTTTTTTCCCACGATCAACTGTATTTAGAATCTGAACTACATTTATCTCATGTCTTGGAGTCAGCTGGCACAATCAACACCTGGGATGACCAATTCCAGTGGCTCTACACCCAAAATTACATCCTCAACCTCTTATCGCCCACTGCAGAGTCGATTTTAGCAACATCTGTCAACCCAAGAGGCCCAAAAAACCTCTGAGCCAGCAACCACTTGCAATACTCAGCACTGGTTACTTAAAATAGTAGGAATTCTAATCACTGTGATTGTAGGTCTGATGGTTTCCACCACCTCCTCTGGAGCTTCCCAGATTTACTTCTCTGATGTCAAGGTGTGTGATTGGACTGATCTAAATATAGATGAATAGTTCATGTTCCATTATCTACCAGAAAGTCACTGAATGATTTCCATTGGTTTTTTTTTTTTGGTGTCTCCAGGTCTGAAACTCCTTTAGTTTACCTGAGTCCTGCTACCTCTGCATAACCAAGCATCACAAACTCCAAACTCGATGCAGATTAACTTTCCCAAGGTCACTGAGATCATTTTAGGCCAGGAGGGAAAATTCAGAATGTCCTACAAACTCAACAGACAATTATCCACTGGCCCAATCATTTTCTATGTTTTAACCTTTAAATACAAGCTTCCAATTTTTGCATAAGAAAATATCAAACAAAACCAAACCCGGCCAAACTTTGTCAGTAAAATAAAAGTGCTGACTCACAATTTTTTTCAGTGAAAACTCAGTTTAATCATTTTGTTTTGCAGGAACGGGGTGTAATTAGAGAACCAGTGAGCATGTAACTCTGAATTTATTATGCAAGCAGCTATGAAAATGACTGTCTTCAGCACAAAATGATTGAATGTCATTAAGAAGAGTGAATCCAAGGGTGAGCCCCCAGTGGGATGCCCTCACATGGGGAAGCGTAATTGGATAAAGTAGCATGGGGCCATGAAAACCCAATTTGCCTCTCTCTGATGCTTGCATGGACTTCCTGCACAAAATCATCATCAGCTGTGGAACTGAGAAGTCAAATGAGGCAGATCAATCATTGGGATGAGCTCTGCCATATGCAGGAAAGCTGTTCTGGTGCAAAACAAAGCAAAAATGACTTAAAGCCACATATTGATGCTAATATGTCCTTCTGCAGCCACCAGCTCCTTTTGGCTGTCTGGGTGTTGCTGAATGAGTTGGGTGCTGGTGAAGATAATGGAATCTGTACACTTGGGAATGATGGATTCCTCTACTGAGTCAACTTCCAGCATCTCCTCCACCAATACAGGAATCTGTGCCCACGGAGAGAGCAGAGATCCCTGAGAAGACCCAACCCCCAGAGCCAGGGGAGCAGAGACCCCGTGAGCTCAGCTGCAGGGAGAGGTTTTGAGTCGCTCGCAGCCCAATCCACTGGGATTTTCTGTGATTGAGCCCAAGCCAGAGTGAACATGGAAACAATACAGTCTGATAGCTACCACAGCCAGCTGACAGGTGGGACTGTGCTGAAAGAACCACAGATCTGAGCCTTATGCTTCTGAAAATAAAACATTTCCCTTAATTATGTGAGTTGAAGGACGTAGCCACTGATGTCCAGAGATGAGCATCGACTTGCTTCTATCTTCGCGAGTTCTGGAATTTGCAGACATCTGAAATAATAAGTCCGAATAGTTATTGGGATACATAAATAATAACTTTTCTTGAAAGAAACCATCCCGTGTTTTAATGAATGCTTTGTTTGGAGGAAGTCACTGTTTTGGTTATTGCTGTAAGAAAAAGATGGTTCCCCACAGCCTGGCAGCTGCATTGCAGTTGTTTGAGATTTTGCATTACTGATTTCCATGTTTATCCAGGGATTTACCCTTAACTGCATGTGGCCTTGAGAATGATAGATCAAAAGGTAATGCCTTTAATCCAAAAGAGTTCAGGTTTACATTTACAGATTGGATATTAGGAAGAAACTCTTAACTGTCAGGGTGGTGAGGCTGTGGCACAGGTTTCCCAGAGAAGCTGTGGCTGCACCATCCCTTGGAGTGTCCAAGGCCAGGTTGAACGGGGTTTGGAGCAACCTGGGATAGTAGAAGGTGTCTCTGCAAATGGCAAGGGGTTGGAACTGGGTGATCTTGATGAACGCATTTCTCAGGGCTTATCTCTGCTGCTATGCAAACATTTCAATATTGGTGTGTTTGCACTCTCACATGCAGGTGTGCACTGATGCTTGTGAGCCAAAGCATGTGAGCTCTCCGTTTTCGGAGTCTAATTTACTGCTGAAGATAATAAGGTGCTTTACACCAGCACATAAATTCACTGCCGGCTTGTTGCCTCTCCTGCAGAGTGAGGACGCAGACACTTGTTAGTTTGAGCTACTGCTCCAAACTTTCAGAATTCCTCCCTGGCCAAGCAGAAGGCAAACGAAGCACCTCCTGAAACTGCTGCTTTTCCTGAACCTGCACAAAATGTTTTGGCTGATTTAGGGCATTGATTATGCAGGGCCGGGGGCACCTTGTACCTTCATTTTATATCACTGCTGTCTTATCTCCCCTGCGCTATCTGTTCCTGCTTCCTGTTCCTTCTCCTGCAAGTCTTTGCCTGCCCAGGAAATATCAGGTGGAAAAAGTTTTGTTAAAGGGGGGTGAGGGAAGAGCAAAGACAGGCTTTCCCTGGACAACAAGTTTGGGTGTTATTTCATAGTCCTCTTTAAGCCATGTAGTTAAAAGTGCAAGGTCAGTGTTTCCCCAGTCCTGTAATAATCTGGAATCAGATCAGTTTTCTAAAGACTTTTTATTTGAGATATGAGAAAGTTGCCTGAGACCCTGCCCGTAAAGAACAGAGTTATTACCTTTGTGGAGAGAGCAGCTGGAGCATAATTGATGTTCAGCAATATGATAAAACTGGTACAGTATTAAGCTCTTTGGGGAAGGGTTTGTCCTTTAGCAGGATGTTGATATAGTGTCTGGATGCTGCTGCAGTCTGAATGCAATGAATTAATATAATAGCAATGAGAGGCAATAGACTTTTTTCATGCAGAGTATATTGAAAAAATATTTCTGGGTTCCAGTTTGCTCCTGGAATTACTAATTGTAGTTATTTTGGCGTAGAATACTGTCCAGTGGAAGGTTTTCTGCCCATGGAAGGAAGGTTGGAACTGAATATTTAAGGTCCCTTCAAACACAAACCATTATATAATTCTATGATTTCATGATTTTATGAAATGTGTATCTCCAGTACTAAGGTTAGCTTTATAAAGGTATCCAATGAGCCTGGTATCAAATAAAAAAAATGTTTTTATTAAATACATAAGTAAAAAGAAAAAAAAAACTTATTAAAAAAAGCTATCAAATGAGCTGTCCAGGAAGGTGTCACTTCTATAAAACGAAATTTTTTTGCAGTGGTACAATAGAGAAAATAAACAATGTCCTCTGGAGGGGAAAACCATATCTCAATAATCTACAAGAATCCATTGCAAAGAGTTGTGAGATGAAGTCATGGTGGATTTATT
>VZRF01012745.1:310575-404055 GCA_013396875.1 Vireo altiloquus | reverse complement strand
AAAAAAAAAAAAAAAAGAAAGCCTTGCTGTGCACAAGACTGTTATGAATCTGTGCGGCCTTGGGAGAAGAGTCACAGTCCTGTCATGGGCTCAAAGATGTTTAAGAGACCACATCTTCCACAGAGCCAGGCTGTGAGGACTGGGATTGTTCAGCCTGGACAAGAGAAGGCTCCAAGGAGAGCTCAGAGCCCCTTCCAGTGCCTAAAGGGTCTCCAAGAGAACTGGAGAGGGACTGTGGACAAGGGCCTGGAGGGACAGGACAAGGGAGAATGGCTTTAAGGTGAAGAAAGGTAGACTTAGATAAAATGTTGGGAAGAAATTCTTCCCTGTGAGGGTGGTGAGGCCCTGGCACAGGTTGCCCAGAGAAGCTGTGGCTGCCCCTGGATCCCTGGAAGTGTCCAAGGCCAGGTTGGATGGGGCTTGGAGCAACCTGGGATTGTGGAAGGTGTCCCTGCCTGTGGCAGATGGTCTTGGTCCTTTCCAACCCAAACCCTTCCATGATTCTGTGATTCTTGCTGTGACCGTGCCCACTTGTGAGCGCTGTGTTAACGAGGGATAGGCTTCAAGAAGGTGGATGCAAAAATAGGTACCAGCAATGTGACGAAATTTGCTGTTATTCAAGTTGGGCACAATGAGAAAACTGCAAAGAACAGCAGAGTTTTGAACACTTTGTTGAATGAATGCCTGTTCAGTAAAAAAATAAGCTCCTCTATACATATTTTTGGTAAACAAACAAGCAAATGAGCTTTCACACTTAAAGCTACTGCACTCTGATTTATGAAAGATGATCGTAGCTGGCAAATATCAACAGATAAAAGTTTGGAAGATCTCATATGGGATTGTCTGGAGCAATAATTCTCATTAAAGTTGCAGTTAATTTGAAAATTTAGCAGCAACAAATGACATTTTAAAAACTATTTTCTGTCACAGGCACTTTCACAGGATGGAGGTAATTTAGAAAACAAATTTTATTGGATATTTTTAGTGGGAAACTCTTTATGGGGGAAAAAAGTTAGATCATTTTTAGCAGATAATTATGATATCAGGATATTCAACTGTTGGTATTCAAGGAAACACATAGACTGGAAGAGATATATCTCCTAGGGAACCCACTAAAAATACCTTTAGGATTATTAATGTTATAGATAAAGAAAATAAAAAGAGCAGTGACAGAATGAGAGCAAGTGGTGAAAAAAGAGACCCATTCCCTGGTGTCTTCTATAAAAGATTTAGGAAATGACCAATTTCTGTGGTAGATGAGACTGTGTGGGTCTGTCAGTCCCTCAAATGTTCTCCTCCCTGTGATTACCATCTTCAATCTCTGCATTGCCTGGGCTCCCACCCCCAGCCAGAGCACAAATTGTGCAAAGCAGCCAAAATGGGTGTAATGACATCTTTCACCGCTTTTCTAAGCTCCACAGAAACCCCCATTCCCATCCTCTTCCCTCTCACTTCATTTTCCAACCCCCAGAAAAAAAGCTCTGGCAACTACAGGGTCATCTCAGGTTCATTATTTCACACTGCTAGAAGGCCAAGCATCACACAGCCAAGACACCTTGAAGGCAATTTTCTGACACCTAATTCTTATAGAATCCTAGAATGGTTTGGATTGGAAAGGACCTTAAAGATTATCTAATTCCACCCCCCTGCCATGGGCTGGGATGCTTTCCATTAGACCAGGTTGCTCCAAGCCCTGTCCAATCCAGCCCTGAGAATTTCCATGGAGTCCACAACCTCTTTGACCAAGCCGTGCCAGTATTTCACCACCCTTGTAATAAATAATTTCTCCCTAATATCTATTCTAAATCTCCATTCCTTCAGTTCGAAGCTATTCCTCCTTGTCATATTACGTGTCGTTGTGGAAAGTCCCTCTCCATCCTTCTTGTAAGCCCACTTTAAACACTGGAAGGTGCTCTAAGGCCTCTCTCTTCTCTCTGCTCTCCCCTAATCAGCCTTTGCCAATGCTCCACATTGTTTGAAGTGAGGTGCTCAGAACCATGACTGGTTCAGAGACCTTTCTAGGGGTCAAAAACTAGATAGGAATCTGTGGGCAAAGTTGAGTGGGTGAGTTTTGCAAGCTTTGCTCCAGAATGGATATCTTGGCAGATTCCTGAATGTTCCTGAGTCTTGCAAGCTTTTATCCTGCATGGATATCTTGGCAGATTCCTGAATGTCCCCAGGTCCTGCAAGCTTCATTCCTGCATGGATATCTTGGCAGGTTCCTGAATATTCCTAAGTCTTGCAAGCTTCACTCCTGCATATATCTTGGCAGTTGGATATCTTGGATATCTTGGCAGTTTCCCGAATGTTCCTAAGTCTTGCAAGCTTTGTTCCTGCATGGATATCTCAGCAGATTCCTGAATGTCCTCAGGTCTTGCAAGCTTCGTTCCTGCATGGATACTTTGGCAGGTTCCTGAATATTCCTGAGTCTTGCAAGCTTTGCTCCTGCATGGATATCTTGGCAGATTCCTGAATATTCCTGAGTCTTGCAAGCTTTGTTCCTGCATGGATATCTTGGCAGGTTCCTGAATGTTCCCAAGTCTTGCAAGCTTCAGTCCAGCATGGATATCTTGGCAGGTTCCCGAATGTTTGGATGCACACATTCACTGTGACAGAGCGACAACCATTATCCCTCTGCAGGTATCCACTTTTTCACGTCCATCTTCACCACATTTCCTTATCTTCCTCAGGAAAACGTAATTTGAAACACTATCCAGAGCCTTTCCACTGCCAGCTTGTAACCTCTGCTGCTTCTTTCCTGCTCCCAAGACCCATCCTCCTGTCCTGGGAGAACAGCAGCAACTATCTGAGGTAATTGGTTCTGATAAAGAGTGGATTTGGAACTCGCACAGGAACCAGGATAATAGCACGAGTCTGGGAAATAAGCAGGGATGAGGGCAAAGAGAGAGGGAATTCCAGTACCAAACACAGGCTGAAACAATGGAAATTCCTGGTCAGATTAATCTGGAAGGTTACTACATGTGCTGTCTCACAGAGGCCACCACCAGATCCCGTGGGGCAGCTATTTGTGCCACTGCTTTGGTCTAGATGGCTTCTGGAGACTTGTTTTTCTTCTGCTTGTTAGAAAACCTCACCTGAGGAAAGCTTGAACAGAAATGAAACTAAAGCAGGATGGTTTCCTGTGGAAAAGAGACCTTAAAATAATTTCTCTGATCCTCCAGCCTCAACAGTTCTTCTTCCTCCCTTGTCAGCTATTGCAGGAGTCCACAGCAGTTTTGCCATAGGGCCATAATTTTCACAAGAGATGGCCCCAAATTATTTTCCTTCTGGGCATTCCCCACATTTATTTAGAGACAGGAGTCCTGAGTCAGGTAATGCCTCGCTTTGCCAAACACTCCGTCACTCTCCAAACACAAAACAACCCCCAGCCATCAATCCTACAGCTTCCCCCGCCTCCTCCAACCCATCCTCTTGCCAAGAGCAAGAAGAGCTTCCCTGTTCCCGAAATCCTACCACTCTAATTTAGCAGGTTTCTCACAAAGTCTAGACATTTCCTGAATTGCATGCAAAAAGCTTCAGCTCCACTTCAGCTCCATTAATCCTGCAACTCCAGGCCCACCAAGGATGATGCTTCTCCAGCAGCTCTGGGTGAATTACAGTTTAAATGACAACCGTCCAAGTTCTTGGCAGCAGCTCTGTGCCCTTCGTTCCTGTATTCTTCTGGATGGAAGGAAAGAAATGATAAATCCCTCTGAAGCTTCTGTCTGTCCCATTGCAGCAGAAATTAACTGGGCTGGGAGAGTTCAGTGCGAATTGGATGGTTTGTACCACAGTTAGTTGAGAGCATCCCCCTGCAAGCCAGCAAAAACCCTGCTCTGAGACTCTCAGGGTGTCTCTGTTGGCTGTGTCATAGATGGAGTAGATGAAAGAGGGCTAATGGAGCAGTTACAAAGTCTTTTGGTGCCTCATTTGCTTTCTACAGAGCTTTCCTTGGCATTAAGTTCAGTCTTGCTTCCAGAGTCCTAAATAGAGCTATTTGCAATATTTCCTTTAAAGTTTTCTTTTAGATAAAAACGACTTTTTTCCTCAAACAAACACAACACACGACTGTTTGTAATTTTCGCATTTTGCTGGTTTTAGTGATATCTGAAGAAACCTTTTGAAAAATCCATCAGCATTCAATATGCATTTTACCCATCCCTTCCTTCTTTCTGAATTCCTCTTTGCCTGTGCCGAAAGATTAAAAAAAAATTAAAATAAAGAGAAGCAAGGGAGAAACAAGAGACATCAACACATTCCTATTCATATTCACCACTCTAAAAGCAAGAACTGAATTAAGTCTTTTTGCCACAGTATTGCATTGGGAGTTCATGGTCAGTGGCTTATCCAGGCACAGAGTGAAAAATCTCCACGGCTGAGCTGCTCTTCTTCACAGAACATTTCACTGAATCATTTTGTTATTATTTATCCATTATTTATCCATTTTTACTAATGCTCTTTTTGTTGGTGTACATGTTGTGTAGATCAGGTGGCAAGAACCCCTCTGTATCCCTTTAGAAACTCCTCTTTTCCCCACTGAGTATTAATTGATTATCAATTTCATCTTTTTGCCATGTTTTTTACCAATATCTCCATCCGCTAATTTTATCACCACTGCTACATCAAATGCTTCAGGAAGGTTTGTTCCTCTGCAGAAGAATGCACAAGGCAGCTTTGCTACCCCAGATCAGTTTAATTCCACTTCCTCAGCCATGGGACATCCACACTCCCATGCTTTCTGCATTTTCTCCCACATTTAAAAGCTTCGCAAAAGCTGACCCCAAATGTAATGCAACCATTTGCCCCCGTCTTTCAGAATTTCAGGGTGTAAATCACTCTGCCTAAACATTGAATGTATTTCTGTCAGCAGATATGCATTACAGTGCTCTTGGTTTCTGAACAACTGCAAAGGCTTTGACACTCAAAGGTGATATTAATTTTCCACCATTATTGTTGTTCCAAAGGGATAAAAAGAAACACTCACTGAACACTTTTTCTTAGACATCATAAGCCATCTCCATCTGTCATTGGGTCACATATCACTGCTATTTCTCCTTTTCTAGCTTGAAGTGCGTGGCCTTTTAATTGATGCCTCCATTTTTTTCCTGGATGGCTTCTCAGCACTTCAGATATCATTATTCAGCTCTGTTGTTAACACTTTCCTTTTTCATCACAAGTTATTACACTGCTTTTGAATCTCTAATCAGCATTTTTCAGGTCTCTCACAATGAGGAGCTTATTGTGTTTTTCTGAACATCTTGTGCAATAGCCGTGACTTTTACAATGCTGTATCTCTGGGAGGGAAAAAAAAAATAGGCTGTAACCTAACTTGTCCTGCAGCTTGGATTGCTCCTGACTCCCTGCTTGTAGTCTCTGCTGGATTTCTGTCTCTGACTTCTTCAAAGAGAGGTGCTGGTGATGTTCTGCAAAGACACTCAAGTTGGGCTCTTCACCACAGCCTTTTTTCCACGTGAGCTCAACTCCTCACCTGTAACACATTTCTTGCACATCAACAGCACAAGAAAGATTTAGACGTGTTGGAACAAGTCCAGGGGAGGTCACTAAGTTGATCACAGGGCTGGAGCACCTTTGCTGTGAAGACAGGCTGAGAGAGCTGAGGCTGTTCATCCTGGAAAAGAGAAGGGAGATCTTGGAGCCCCTTCCAGTGCCTAAAGGGAGCCTACAGGAAGGCTGGAGAGGGATTTGTCATAAGGGCATGGAGTGACAGGACAAGGGAGAATGGCCTTAAGCTCAAAGATGGTGGATTTAGGTGGAATATTGGGAAGAAATTCTTCCCTGTGAGGGTGGTGAGGCCCTGGCACAGGGTGCCCAGAGAAGCTGTGGCTGTCCCATTCCTGGAAGCATCCAAGGCCAGGTTGGATGGGGCTTGGAGCAACCTGGGATAGTGGAAGGTCCCTTCCCTTCTCCTGGCAGGGAATTGGAATTAAATTATCTGTAAGGTTCCTTCCAACCCAAACCATTCTCTGATTCTATGATTCTGTGACCTTCTCCACTAAAAGGTTTCCTGACAGGACTTTTCTCAGGACAATTCCTGAGAAATTAAACCCATTTTGGTATTTCTTCCCTTGTGAGTGATGTCTTGATTTCTTTACCAGTCTCCAACCTGCAGTGGCCATTAGGATTCTCCAAACTCTGTCTTCCATATTGCCAATAAAGCTTTTAAGCAGATTGATTTGACATTGATTCACATTGTGATCCAAGTGACAGCTCCTTGTGACTCACAGGTACCTTGTATCCCAAAGCAGGACGTGCTGCTATTAAGGCACTGGATTTGGATTCTGGAAGTCTGGCGCCTGTCTATCTCTCCCTCATTTATCTTCTTGCTGTGTTTGCACAGGGGATTTATTTCCTTTGAACTATTTCTCCTTTGGTACAGCATGGACGAGGTCACTGCCCTCCCACAGGGAAGAATTTTTAGGTCATACTAATTAAATTTCCTGTGGGCACTGTGTTACCTGTGGCCACATGAAGATATCCACACTGAGGAGTTTCTGGCTGGCTGAGCTGGTTGTCAGTCTGGAGTTGATTTTGAGCATCACAAAAATAGAGATTTCTTTATCCCTTGATTTCTCAGGAAATGGCAAATAGGAATTTTTGTCATCTCAGGTACTTGCATGAGGCATCTCCTTCAGTCAGTAGAGCTGAAGGGACCAGAGCTGGGAGGTCTCCATCAGTCTTCTGCCATGATTGTTGCCTCAGTCACCGAGAGGGCAATTGTTGCAAATTCTGTGTACAGTGAATTACTTTAAAATCTGAGTACCTTGATTTTTCTATCTAGTAAAAAAAAAAAAGGACAAAAGAACCCCTTGGATTTTAGTACTTAATTAAAGACATTATTAGTGGTTTTTTTACCAAAACTGATGTTTATTGAGACCTCTCTGTGGGTGGACACCAGCCTGGATAAAGGTTATCCTTTGTTTTCTATGCTCCCACCGATTTTAAACTCAGCAATCCTCTCATAGACAATAACAATTAATATCATGAGTGGTGCTTTGTGTGAGACTGTTTCAAATGTCAAGTCATTAACTGGCATATTAAATCTGCAAATTTCCCTTCACCCAATAATTTTATAATTCTGTCAAAGAAAGCAATTTTTCATGCTGTAATTCCTTTCACCCCTTTCCATCCATCCCCTGCTGCTCTCCACTCAAAAGGTGGCACATTTTATAGTGTCGTTGTTTCCCTCATCCCACACTTCCGTGCATGGGGCTCTCACCAGAAAGGCTGGACTCATCCTGGCCACAAAATAATCAGGGTGGCAGGTTTATGAGCGTCCTCTTCTTCCTCCCCAGTCCCACATTCCAAGGAGTTTTCTGCTCTGAGCTGGCTCTCCTGCTCTTTGGCTGTTTGGAAGGGGAAGGAGGAAGACCTCTGAAGGATGAGGAGTTGTGACCATTAGAAAACTCACTAAGATCATTCCAGCTCTACTTGTGTTCAAGGCTGGATCAGGTTCTGGTTAACCTGGTCTAGTGGAAGGTGTCCCTGCTCATGGAAGGGGATTGAAATGAGATGATCTTGAAGGTCCACTCCCACCCAAACCATTCCATGATTCTATAATTCTCTACTTCTACTTTTAACATCAAAATAAACCTACAGAGTGATCTGAAGCAGACATTCCCACATGGGACTCTTCCACAGAGTGAAAGACCACATGTCCTTGCTGCCAAAACCTGGGCCTTTAAGCTCAGACTCTCTAAAGAGAGCAGGAAGCAAACTCCCAGTAGATTTATCCTAATTATAGTGAAGTCTTCCAGGCTAGGTGGCCTTGCTCTGCTCACGCCCTCAGGAAAAATGAGTAGAGGTGGTTTAGTGTGATCATCTCATCAGAAACTGCAGCTACTGTGGGGAGTTGGTGGGACTTGATGGACTTGGAGGTCTTTTCCAACCCTGAAGATTCTATGATTCCACAATGATTCTGTGAAATCTCTTTGATGGGGTATTGTGAGCCCAGTCCTGGTTTGGATTTTCACTGAGAGAGGGCAGTTGTGGAAATGGAAACTGGCACACTTATCTCTGCTTCTCTACGGAGTTGTTATCGTCTCTTCAGTGGCACAATATCAGATTTCCAGATTCTAAATGTAGATGACTTGGTAGAGAATCACAGAATCATGGAATGGTTTGGGTTGGAACAAACCTTAGAGATCACCTCATTCCAACCTCCCTGCCATAGGCAGAGAACCTTCCCCTAGGCCTTGGTACTCAGAATTTGAGCCAATTACTCAGAAACATGATTTAAAGAGGTCTGTCAGACCTTTTCCAGTGGATCAGCCTGTCCATCAGCCTCCACTCCCCTGTCAATGACAGCTGGAACTCATGAATGCTTAGGCTAAGAGCATGAAATGGGAGTCATAAAGAGGTAATTTCTTACATTTCCTGGCTTGGAGTGCATCTGATTAAATAAACATCTTTGTCAAAATGAATGGGGAATAAATTGAGTCAGTAAATGGACAGCTAGTCAACATAGACAGTGGAATTTAGGACATGATTCATTGGATCATGAAGCAGATTTATAAAAAAAGGTCAGGTGACTCACTCCTTAAAAGTGCCTATATCTCTTCATTAATTATAGAGACAACTCAATTTGACATGTTCAGTCTCGATTCTGTAGATATCTACAGCTACATGGCCTGAGCCAAACTCAAGCTGTGTGATAAAATCCTGCCATGGAGAGCTTATGTGATAAAATCCTGTCCTGGTGAGCATATCCCTGAAGGGATTTTTTTTTTTCCCTACCTCTGAAGTCTTTAAAAAGTCTGCACTTGTTCTTCTCTCCCCACTTATTTCAGACACTGAGAACTTTGGGTTATCTTTCCATAGACTTTCAAAATGAACAGTGCAAAATTGTCATTTAATGAATAACTTGCCACCATCAACAAGAGTTAGTTTGAGCAGAGACCAATTCATTTTGGAATTGGATATTTCTGTAACAAACAAGGCAGCAGCGAGTGTGATCTACGGTGCTTGTAAATTTTACCAGTAATAATTTTTGGTATTCTATGAAAATCAATTCCAAATTCTATTAGTTTACTCCCCTCTTCCCCCTCCCTCGCCATTCAGATTTAGATCACGGTACTTGGAGTAGTCTTAATCCATTACCTGAATAATTCCAATTATCGTTTCATACTAGTTTTTATGGACTTTAATTTTACAGCTATTTTTTTTTTACACCCTCAGTTACAAGACAGAACCATTCCCGTGGCACGTTAAACGCAAAAGTGGATGTTCGGGAAGATTTCAAGTATGGGCTAACCCAACTTTTCCAGGTGTCTTTGCACAGATACCTCCATCTATCTTTCCCACCTGTCCTTCTGTCTGCTCCTGACAATTCCTCGCTGCTGCAGGCGTGTGGGGAGTTTGCAGGTGGAGGTGACTGTCGGGAGGAAGGATTTCGGACAAGCACCGCTCCACCTGCTCTGCTTTCCCTCAACAGGGGACCAGCCGTGCGTGAAGAATGATAATTACCCACTGTAAATCAAGAAGAGTCAGTTTGATGTGTTGAATTTTTATCACCCCTCTCTCTGCCTGTTCTTTTTCCCCCTTTTCTCCCAGCAGGATTAATATTCATGCGCATGGATATGGAGACGGGCAGAAAGAGAAAAAGTCTTTTTAGTAAAATTGCAAGAAATTGTGGTTGTTGGTTGTAACAAGGTGCTTCCAGGACCTCAGAAGAGATCAGGGATGTACTTCTGTACATCTTAGAGTAACCCAGAACATTTCTAGCATGAACAAGCAGGACATAGGACAGTTTTACACCCAATTAGCAACTCAGGTGGCAGGTGGTTTTTAATAATTTTAAACTGAGACTAGAGATGGAATTGGTGCCACAGTTAATGAGTGGATTCTCATCTTTTCACCCTTGAACAAGGTCTTCAATGACAAGATCACTGTTAAAAACTGTCTCCCCAAACTGTTTAAAATAGAACCATAGAATCCCAGGATGGTTTGGATTGGAAGGGAACTTAGACATCATCTTGTGCCAACCCTGGTGCCACGGGCAGGGATACCTGCCACTGGACCTGCTTGGTCAATGCCCCATCCAGCCTGGCCTTGAACAGCCCTAGGAATGGGATATAACTCATGACACCCACATTGGGGACCATTTGAACAAAACTGTTCTGATAAAATTTGAAAAATCCAGTTTATGTTTGTGGGGGTATTTCTGCCTTTTCCTTGCCCAAATCCAGCTGTTATTGCAGAGTTTGGCCCACTTCTGTGGTACCAGTGATTTTCAAAAGGTGAGCTACTAAATAGAAAGATAGTGTATACCTGATCCCACTTTCATTTATTATTTCACATACATATTTGTGATAATTGAAAGGCTTTATTTTATTTGTTTTTCCAAAAGGAAAAGGTGTTTCATTTGTTAGCACTCACTTTCAACCTCCCTGACCATTTGCTTTCAAGGTATGGATCTCCCCTCTGCCAATTCCACCCACAGACCTGTATTCCAGCACCTGCCCTAAGCACCGAAATTGCTCCTTCAGAAATATCCAATGGCCTTTCTCGAGCCAAAGCTGAGATCAGCACTCCATTTGCTCTTTGCTCATCATGGACTCTCCTTGTTTGACGTGGTGGGTGGGGTTGGTCAGTGGGTTTGCCACGCCGAGTCCTTCCTTGGATGGTCCTGGTGCAGCCAAGGCTGCCAGCAGACACACAAACACACCTGTGCCTGAATCAAGGGTTAAAAACAATTAAAAGCTGATACTGTAGCTAGTAAAGTAGAAGCAAGAAACTAGGGTTTAATTATTAGCAAATAGGAGTAGTTGAAGCAGTTGGAGCAAAGATAGTATATCATGTATTTGACTCAATTATGTTATTAGCAGCAACAGGGAGGACATTTAGCATTGTAAAAAGGCAGGAACCGAAGAACACACCTGGCCTCCAAGATAGCTGGAGCCAGGAGACGAGGCCTGGATCATGACCAAAGGGTCAAGAAGCCCTGGCAGTGAGACAAAGTAAAGAGGAAGACGTCTGACTTCATCTTCAAGAGACCACCGACCCAAATTAAAGGAAGAACTGCGCAGCTGTAATGAACATTCAGCTCATTTTAATACAGAGCAGGGATAGGTGATGCATATGTATAGGCATCTCAGGTGACTTAGATGAATATGTAAGACCTTTGTGAATATAAGGAAAGCCAATGCTTTAGAAATTCGCACATGCTTTTGGACGGTGACCTTACATGTGTCCAGTGCTGTAAAATAAACATATCACTTTTCAACTTCAAAAAGTTGAAAGGTTTCTTTGTAGCACCTTTAGTGCATCATGCCGATGGCAGCACGCAGACACACACTCACACACGCAGACACACACTCACACACGCTGACACACACTCACACACGCTGACAGCTCAGCTCTGACATAAAGAGCTGAGAGGGAGTCTTTGCATGGAGCTCTGAGGATTTATCCCACAGCAAAACCAACGGCAAGAACTGAGGGATGAAGCCAAGGTCCAGGGGTTTTAACTGGGGAAGGGACCAAGGGGAAGGGGGCAAAGAGGAGGAGAACAGGCAGGATCAGGGTATATAAACTCAGGGGGATGTAGGGAAGGAGGGATTGCAGGGGAAGGGCCAATGAGGTGTCCGGGAAGGAAGAATTTTCTGGAGCAGGATCCATTTGAGGGAGACAAGGGGAGGAGAGAGGGTGGAGGATTGACAGGCTAAGCAAACAGGGGGTGTTAACAATGCACTACCTAATGAAGGGAAGCCTTCTCCTCATGGCAGCCTGGGGAGAGATTCCTTACTCTGAGCCATCCCACCAGTGGCCTGCTGGTTCAGGGGATGCAGCCCCAGGCTGGGCCAACACAACACTTGTTCTCTTTTAATTTCCATGATTGTTCTCTTCTACCCCTCCCATGGCTCTTGAGAGGGATTCTCCTTATCCTCCAGCTGGTTGGCGATTCCCACCAGCTCATGGCCCTGCTACTGTCATCTGCCCTTTCAATTGCCATCCCTGTGTAGCTGCTCCAAGAGTTTCCCTTTCATCAGATGTCTCCTGAGGTGGGATTGATCTTGGCTGGTTTTATACAGGTACAAGAGACACTTCTGCATCTGAGCTACTGATGAAAATTCTTTTCGTGCATAATGGGAATTAACAGGTACTTTTGGAACACAGTTCTTCAGGGTCTCCCTAAGGACGTGGTGAGAAGCACTGAGAAATATTTGTGTCTCTCCAGTGGCTGTAGGGATTCTCAGTGTTGAACGGAGAGGAGTCCCTAGTACAGATATCTGAAGTTAAATGAGATGAATGTTAACCCTTCTGTCTAAAACAGGCAGTCCCCCTCTGGCATCTCCTTGTGGTTGACCTCAAACTGGTCTAATATGTCCAAAACACGGATTTAAATATCCCTCCTCACTGCAGGTATCAACATCCTGCAAATCCTCCAGGTCCAAAACATGAGCATCATCACCACCTTTGACCTTGCAGGCCCTCACCTCACAGGACCTCAATTCTCCCATGGAATTTCTCTTTTTCATGTACAGAGGGACTATGCTACACGTCCCTGCAAGTCCCACCATGTGTCAAAGGATGTCACATTTGATTCACTCCTCTTACTCTTCACCTACAAGGACAAAAAGATGGGATACCCCTGCCTGAAATAGCAGGAAGATGCTGAAACATGGAGAATAGCCTGAGAAGGGTCAGGGGCTGTGAGATGAGGTACAACACTGACCACTTGTGTTGGACCATGTCTGGATCTGAGCTGAACATCTCTATAGTTCAGAGATGTTCAGCTTCTTATTATTGTTTTTTCCTTTCAGTGCTCTGACGTAGCACTGGACGTGTGGCAATTTAATCACAGAGAAAACCCATAAATTCTCCTGAGCACTCATTCAGCCTTCTGTTGCTCATGAAGCAAAATGATTGACAGCACCTTTTATCTGCCTCAGTCTGTAAACACACATTGCTCCACTGCAGTATTGCTTCCCTTTCCTTCCTGAACACTCTACGTATGCAAAAAAAAAAACCGTAAAGCGAAAAAATAAAATTAAAAATAAGTATTAAAAAACTCCCTTTTTGATGAACACCGTGTCCTGTTTGGAACAGAAAAAATCTGATGTAAAAATCTGATGTAGAAAACGCAGACCCAGAAGCAAACATTATCATTCATCTGCTTGAGCAGAGTTTAAGTCTCCCCTTGTTTCTTGTGTGGCTTTCAGGTGATGAAGACAGAGCAGTGTGAAATGTCTGCTTTCTGTTGGCACGTGGGGTGGGCAGAAACCCACTCGAGCAACAAGAGTTTTTTGTTGCATCGAGTATAATTCCCTCACCACACAATCATGAAATCATGGAATGGTTTGGGTTGGAAGGCACCTTGAACATCATTTGTTTCAGATCCCCTGCCGTGGGCAGGATGCCACTCACTAGATCTGGTTGCTCAGGGCTCCATCCAACCTGAGTCTCACAGGGTTGGGGCACCCACAACTTCTCTGGGCAACCTGTGCCAGGGACTCAACACTCTCACAGGAATTAATTTCTTTCTAATATCCAATCTAAAACTGCTGTCTTTCAGTTTAAAACCACTGTCCCTAGTCACGTCACTCCACTCCTTGTCCAAAGTCCCTCTCCCTCTCTCTTGGAGACCCTTTAGGCACTGGAAGGGGCTCTAAGGTCTCCCTGGAGCCTTCTCCTCTCCAGGTGAACATCCCCAGCTCGCCCAGACTAGCTCCAGAGCAGAGGAGCTCCAAACCTCTGATCATCTCCATGTCCTCCTTTGGATCTGCTCCAACAGGTCCAAGTCTTTCTTGTGTTGAGGACTCAGACCTGGACTCATCAGAAGTATTTGGAATGTGAGAATACTTCTTCCACAAAGTATTTGTCCCCAAAAGACACCCAAATGTCCAAATGAACACACACATATTGTGTATATATACATGTATATCTCAGCACAAACCATTTAAAGGGAGGTAAAGCCAGGCTTTAGGAGATACAGACCTGCAGCTGCTCTCTGGGTTCATGACACCTCCCTGTCTCTCAGGTCTCTCTCCACGCCCTGTTCCATTTTCTTGGATTGAAAAGTCAATCTGTTTCCCCTTCGCTCCCTCCTTCAGCTCTGCTGGCCATGTGAAATTGCTTTCAGAGCTTGCTGCAGGGTGAAAGTGCTTCAGCGCTTTGGAAAACAGGCAGGCAGCAAAGCACCGAGAATTTAGCAGAACAAAGGAGGAGAACAAACAAACCCATTTTCATATTTGCTCCTAAATGTCTTCCAGCCTCCAGCCCTGTTATTCTTCCTCTTAGAATTAGAAAAACCCTGTTAGCAGAAAGTGTATTTGCTCTTTGACAGTTACCAGCATATTATTTAGATGGATACAGCAATTCCCTTCTCCCCCTTAATAATAACCACTTTGCATTTATATAGTAGTTATAGATGTATTTAGATATATAATTCTGCAGTACATAGCTAAATGGGGGTTTGCAGGAAGCTCCCAAGGAAAGTGAGTGCTGTGTTCAAGAGCACTGATATTCAGTGATCAAACAGAACTCAGACCTTCAGATAACAGCTCTAAGAACCACCCAAAGAACCAAGAGAAACTGAAAGAGCATTTAAATACCCCTTTAACACAGCCAGAGTCAATCAAATCTACTTCCCAAGGCAGTGATCCACAGGATTAAGAATGCAAAACCACATACCAATATATATTAGGGGATTCAAAAGGGTTTCTGTAGGACTGTTTCATCAAATCACAGAATGGTTTGGGTTGGAAGAGACCTTCAAGACCATCAAATTTCAAATTTTTTGCCATGGGCAGGGACACCTCCCACTAGACCAGGCTTCTCCAAGCCCTGTCCAACCTGGCTTTGAACACTTCCAGGGATGGGGCAGCCACTGGGTGCAGTGGAAAATGTGACTTTAGGATTTTGTAGCTACAATAGGACTTGCGAAAGGTGAAAATGCCTGCTTGACTGCTGGATGAAGTAAAAATCAGTATGGAAGGCCCATACACTGTGTTAATCCAGCTCGTGCCTTACTCAACAGTCTCTAAATCTCCTCCACTGACAGCCCAAACCTCTGCATGGAAATTATTTTTCCCTTTGAAAAACTAATCTCAAAGAGATTTGATTTGGTTGTGACGAAAATATTACTGTGCTGAATTGTTCAAGAAATAAATGTAAACCATATATTTTAAACATGCATAGAAATTGCACAATCAGACACATACGATGGAAATTAAATTCTTCCCTGTGAGGGTAGTGAGGCCCTGGCACAGAGAAGCTGTGGCTGGAGGTGTTCAAGGCCAGGTTGGGTGTAAGCTTGGAATAAGCTGGTCTAGTGGAAGGTGTCCCTGCCCACATCAACCAGGATCTTCTTCACATCCGTAAAATTTGCGTGCTTGGGAAACATTTTCAGTGTACTCACGAGAAAATCTGTTCAGGAAGAGTTCACGTGTCTGGGACTGGATTCTTCAATGTGCTGAGTATCTCTAGTTCCTAGCAAGCTGTGAATACTGTCCATGGCCAACTTTGTCTTCTTCTCCTAGATTTTTTGGGGAATTTTACTTGTTCCAAATATGTCAAAATTTGGCAAGATGCTGCTCTGAAAGTTGTTTCTTCTCCCATTGGTTTCTCTCTGACTGCAGCAACCACCCTCCCTCCCGCCCTTTGCGTTTGCTCCTGGTTCCACTCTGAGCATTGTCCAAGGGAAGAGCTTTCAGGTCTGATCTAATCCTTTTTCACACCCAGGAGCTTCATCACACCTGGCAGGTGCTGGGAATCCGGCCAGGTCAGGAGGTACCAGGGATGGATCAAGGCTCTCCCAGGAGCACAACTGTGCAGCTGAAGGAGCTGTGTGAGGCCCTGAGCACCACGGCGTTCATGTGTTACCATTAACACTCCATCCTGCCTGTTTGAGACTCTTTCCCCTTGATTACCTCCTTAAATCAATACTAATGGATTTTCTCTGAGTTAATTTTTTTCTTTTCTTTCTACTTTCAGTCCCTTCCCACCACTCTCCATCTCTGGAATCCCTGCCAACTCCCCTCCTTTGCATCAAAGCCCTGTGTTCATCACAGGACTGTAATTTATACAATTTCTCCTGCTAGCTTTGCTTAATTGTCTCATTTGTAATATTCCATCCTTTTTCCTTTCCAGTTAATTCGGAATACCCAGACTGGTTAAAATAAATATGTATTTTTAATTTTAAGCAGCCTAATTTAATTTGGTGAGTGCGGGATGAGTATTAATCAAGACTCCTTCTGAATCCAAGGCACATCAAGTCTCAGCCATGAAAACAGCATGTGTGCCTCATTTTCACACCCCTCCTGTCACTTTTTTATAACATGCTAAGCTCTGAAATTCTCTGCCTGAGGTGCAGGTATTCAGATGACTTCCCAAACTCCCCAGGGGTGGTCAATAACCAAGGACAAGTGGAAGCAGACTGGAAGACAGAGGGCTCTGACAGGGGTTTTACTCAAGGTCAAGAAACACCCAGTTTTCAGAGGAGGTCATAGTAGCTCCATTTAGTGTAAATCTTGTTTCCCAAGTGTCTCTCATGGACCATTTGCTATCCCCACCAGTCCTTGTGTCTTGCCTTCATCATAGGCTTTATCCCACCCACTTGAAATAAGCCCCCAAGCTGTTTTCCTCACTGTACCACTACCTGTGAATCCCCACCAGAAACTGCCTGTGATGCTACAGTCAGAATCATTTAGGCAGGAAAACACCTCTAAGGTCACCAAGCCATTTCAAGGGACTTTCAGGTTACAACAGGCTCAAAGTTTTATTCAAACTTGGTATCAAGACATTTTTTGAGCAGTTTTTCTCTATCTTTCATCTACATGTGAGAGTTCAGAGTACTCAGTGCACATCCAAGGGGGGCTTAAACCCTTCTGGCTGTTCCTTTGGTGACTGACACCTCACCCCATTGTGCAAAGGCCCTCCAGGTCTTCAAATCACATCAGTCCGAGGCCAAAAACATCCAAATGTTGGTGTCTGGAGGGTCTTTAGTGGTCTGGAGCATTTCTACCCCATCCAGTAACTCCCTTTTCAACTGACAGTGATGAAGGAACTGCTCTTTGCAAAAGTCTTGGTGGAAAATTCAGAATAAAAATATGAGGGAGTCTAAGGGGGCCAGAGATCCCTCCCCAAAATGTCCATTTCTCTGTCCAACAACCCTGGAGGTTGCATCAACCCTTCCCTCATTTCTGCTGATGGAAGAAGTGGGGAAGATGCTAAAGCTGAGGGGCAGGATCAGGGCTCAGGTACCCAAATTATGATCATTTGAAGACTTTTCTTGGCCAGGATATATTCTCCTTTCCCCACCTCCCTTCTTCCACACTTCCTTTGCCTTCCCAGTAGTAGATCCCAGAGCTGATTTCACAGCTAAAAACCACACTCCTGAGATGTTTCCAACCAGTTTCCCGAGGTGTCCCAAAGCTGTCATTCCCGGTGGCAGTGCACCCTGGGGTGTCTGAGAACACAGGGTCTGAAACAGAGTCTGGGAAGAGTCAAATTCACAACAGGAGCTAGAATGATGCACCTGCATCCAGTGCCTGATCCCTTTAGGAACTTCAGGTGTGTTTTGCAGCACTTGGGGGCTCCTCAAAAAGCCTTTTCCTGGACAGTTTTGTGCCTGTTGCCCAGGGGTTCACACACAGCTGCTGAGCTGTAATATCTTGTCTGCGTTTACCAAACCTTGCACTAAACCTGTACAATTTCATGTCAGTGCGTGATCCAATGAGACAGATAGAAATTTATTTCAGAAGTTAAAACATTTCTGTTTGCCACGAAGTGACAAAGGACTCCAGTACCTCTGGAGATATCCTTCTTTTCTCTCCCACCTCTGCTCCCCAGGACTCCCCCCAAGCTGTTTTATTGTGATCTGTGCACCATTACCAGCAGGAGTAGCCACTATTAAACAAGGTAGATGTAAAGCTAAACTCAGGGAACCACTTCAGCTCACAATAATAGTACCCATAATTTTTAGGGCTGCATAAACGGTGCCGCATATTTTTGGAACATCAGTTCTTATCGTGTTACCTCTGTGCATTTTATTTATGCATTTTACTTTCTCTTTTTATTTGGTGTTATTTTACCATGCTGAATGCACCTGTAGCACGAAGGAGTTGAGGTATTTAAATCTTTGGCTCCCTCCTGTGAAGATGACCCCTGAAGTGTGTAGTGGATTTGGGAGCAATGTCAGTTCCAGAGGTTCCTCTCCCTGCTGCAATGAATCCGACTGAAAATGTTGCTTTAAAGGCAATTTTTCGCACTTGTTTTTTTTTCAGATATTTTAGGAGCTAGGACAGAAGAACATTCACTCTTCTGTTGGTTCCCTTTGGAAGGGGAGTTGATTCTTGGTAGACTCCCCTCTCTTCTGTGTCCTGTTGGAATGTTTTGGGAGACGAACACATACAGCTCTCTGCCAGGATTCAGGAGTGTTTGGGGCTTGATAAATCACCTTCAGATAAACACTGGGGGTCTGAAGTGCTCCAGGTAAGGGTTATTGAAGATTGCAGCTGTGCAATCCCAGAACATCAACCTCTAGAGGGATTACTCTCAGAAGGTATTTCAGGAGTGTTTCTACTCTACTCAAGGAGAGAGCCCCAGCAGGAAAAATTCTTGGAGCTTTTTTTCCCTGTGATGTTGTTCATGGGTGTTCATCCACTCAGGGTCTGCATTGCCCCCCGTTTATCCCAAGAATCTCTTGTTCCTGGGAAATACTGATCCTGACTTTGTTCATCTTCAGTCACGTTAAATTTTCCCAGTCAAGGCAATGCATTTATCTCTTTTATTCACCTCCACATAGCACCTCCATCAGATGAGGTTGTAACCCAGGCTGCATTTGGGAAAAGGAAACTTCTCCTCTCCATTTGGGAACAAAAACCTTCACAGGATCACAGTTACTGGAGGAGAACACACACACACACATTAAGGGATGCCTTGGAAAGGTTGCAACCAGCGCGTGGGAGGAGTTAAACGTCAGAGAGAGACCTACAATGAGGCCAAGTCTGACAATTCCTTCCCAGGCTGAGGGATCTTCTTCCCTAGATTCTTGGGCTGCTGTGAGTGGGCTGGCAGACCCCAGGGGAGAGGATTGTTTGATGCTCTCCTCATCCACTACCTCGGGAAGCATTAACAGCCCCCATGTCCTGCTTCCATCCCTGAGGATGAGATGGACATGACCTTAGGCCGGTGCTGAGGGACAAGGGCAAAGCACTGGGAGCAGTTTCTGAATCACTTATCTCAGTGAAAGATGAAGGGAATCTGGGGAGGCTCCTTGCAGGATAAAAAGAGGAATTAGAGGCATGGGTTACCCAAGGGGTCAGAGGGAACAGAAACGGGTAATGGGTTAAATAGTGTCCAAAACATCACATTTTTAGCTTTTCCTTCTCTTTTTCTCCTCCAGAACACAGACAAAATGTTCTTGGTTTAGAGACACATCAATTACACTTGGAGTGGCCTTGGTCATCACCGACTGTGTCTGTGGGACAAAGCAGAGCAAGGTAGGGCAGAGCTCTGGCTGGCCAGAGCTGGCATGGCCACCATTGTATCCACCCAAAGAGAGTGTGCCATGAGGACAAGCAGCTCACCCAGCCCTAATGCCCACTTGGCAAACTCCTGGCCGTGCTGAAACATCTTCAAGATCAGCTCAGACAGCAGGAGAACCATTGGACTTGAGAATCTTTGGTGGCTACAGGTTTGACAGTAGCCAGGTTTGAAGGATATTCCACAGCTCCCAACTGTGTCCATGCACAACCACGAATGTGGGCATCACTGCAGCTCTTCTAGAGACGGTTCCAAACGGATTTGTGGTGGTTGGAACCCCAGATTTATGGGCCATGGCACTGGGGAGCACACACAGAGATCGCCACTAGATATGGGCTCATAACAGCCCCCAAAACCTTTTCCATCAGTTCAGGAAATTTCCGAGTTACAGTGGTCAGTATGTGACAGCAGGGGACAAGGGGTGGTTGATCTAGGCTGGCATGGGTGACATGAAACAGCATTCACATTAAAAAAAAAAAAAAGGGGAAAAAAAAAAAAACAAAGCAGAAAAAGAGACCTTTTTTCCCCTCCTCTGAGTATTTCCTGCAGGGCAGTGTGACCTCAGTGCTCTACTTTACAGACTGCAATAATGGACACATTTTATTGAGTCTGTGGGCAATCTGCCATCAGTCTGGTCTGGAGGTCTGAAGTCAAAGGGCAGAAACGGCAAGTATCCCTTATTTTGTTTACTTCCAGGGACACATCTTTGAACTACAGGGACACTATTTATTTCCTCGTGCTCACGGGGAGCTGAACTAGAACTTGGATTTTTTAAATAGCTTTCTCTAAATAAACTTTCTAAAGCCCTAGCCCAGAAAAGGCTGTTATGTCCATGTATTTTGACGAGACTCTTACTAATTCCACAGAGCCCCAAGGAGGGAAACCTATTTAAAAACATTCGTTAAGAGAGCTGTGACTAATCTGAGCTGACCTAATTAACCCAAAATGTCCTGTGTGGAAATTGTTGTGGATGCTGAATAAAAGGCCCGGGCTGAATGCACGTAAATTTTCCGTCTGCACTTTCATTCCCAAGGAAGCAGTCAGTTCTTAAAGTGTTATTTCTGGATTGGTATTCAGAGCCTACACCTTGCCAGTGGCTTCTTCCTGCAAGGAAGCTAAATGCTTTCACCTCGCTGTTGGGGAAAAAAAAAAATAAATAAAAAAGTGGTGCTCTTGACAGCAGCAAATTCTTTTTACACTTGGTAATATAAGCAGGTTTCATCTACGTGTGATGTCTTCACAGGAAACACCTGCCCTCAGCTAATTGGGAGAGATCCAGTCAATGCAGTCAGTGGAGCATTGTAGAACTGTGTACAATTCATTTTGTCATTAGGAATAGTCATCCCAAAATAAAGTGGGTCAGTTGGACCCTGGAGTATCTTCTTTTTTTTTTTCCCACTGACTGTACAGGGAACCTCCAGGCAAAGAGCTGTGGTGTAGATGATTCTATGATAGGCTTTGCAGGACTGGTGAGATGAATCCTGCCCTGAACCTCAGGGCTCGGTGCCTGCTGGGCTCTCAAGCTGATGCTCACACCAGAGAAGGCCACGGGGTTAGTGGGTAGGGAGGAATCTTGTCCATGAGGAAGGTTTTGCACCTTGACAGCAGAAGATCAGGGAGGGGAGAAGCAAGACAGTGTTTAACAAACTGCACAAATACCTTTTATGTACACAGGGAACTGCTGGAGTCAACAGAGATGTGTAAAAATAGCCCGAGGAAGTGACTTTCCCAATGTTACATGTGAGGGATGCAGAGATAAATGCCCCGGGGAAGATGTAAAAGACCTTGGCCCACTGGTTTGGCAGAGGGGTCAGAAAGGGGAGGTTTTAGAGTTAGTAGCCAGGGTGAATCTGCAAAACCAAGGCACATTTTGGGCAGGTGGATCAGAGACAGATCTAGTCTGGAGCTGATGGACATTTTGGGCGTGACAGTCAAGGAAACAGTGTTTGCCACAGACACTGAGGAAGAAGCCAACAGGAAATGCTGTGCTGGCTTGCTGGTGTTTTGAGTTTTAAGCTGGAGCATTCAGGAGAGGAAGGAAGGCAGAGAATCATAAAAACATAGTGTGGTTTGGGTTGGAAGGGACCCTAAAAATCATCTGGGGGACAGTCAGTAGTACAGATTTGAGCAGACAACAGGACATTTATGGGTCAATGCCAAGGAGAAAGGATGAGATTTCCCTTTGGAATGTAGCTGGCAAAGATAAGGGTTTTTTATGGGACTCTTGCATAACAGTGATGGACAAATGTGCATCTGCAGGTTAATTTTCCTGGAGAAAAGGGGTGAGAAGGGGTCCATCCAAAAAAAACCAAACTCAAATTCTAGAAACTGAGAAGAAACAAAATCTTAAAACCAGAAAAAATCTTAACCTTGTAATCGTAAACAGTGCCAAGAAAGGAGAGAGATGATAAAGAACAACAAATATGCAGTCCCAGGCCTATCCATTCCACAAAGGTACAGGACACACCGAGTTTAGAGTATGCATATGAACTTGGAACAGCACTTCTTTTTTTTGGGAGAAATTACTGGCCAGGATAAATTGACACCACTGCTTTTGGGCTCTATGACAGAAAGTGCAGGCTGAAATTACCTTTTTTTTTTTTTAAGAAATAATATCCCTGTTTTTCTAATCACTGACTAGAGGCATTTGCAGTGCTGGGTTGTCCCTCCCTGTGTAGGACAACATGATGAATGAAGCTTGTTTGAGCAGGAAACAGTGGAGGAGACACTCTGCCGGTATCGATGCATCACTGGTGTAGCCCTGCAGCTACAGTTCCTGAATATTTTGGGACAGATACTCTTGAATCATAAAGTTATCTCACTCCTCCAGGGCGATGCCTTTACAGGGGCATCACCCACAGATAAGAGGACTTTATTCTGCAGCTAAACCATCCTATTTATAGATGAGGCTTGATCCCAGTCTGCAGATACCACTTCACATCTGAGCTGGGCATGTGTGCGTCAGCCTCCCTGGAGTTAATTTTTCCCTTCAGGGAGGAAATCGCAGAGGATTCCTGAAAAGAAATCCCATTCCTCACTATGGAGTGACAGGGATGAGAAAGGGAATTGTGGGTAAACTCTGCTATCTTGAATTTACATGAGCTTAATTTTTACCCCTCTAGAGCTGACTGGATAAAAACACCTGACAAAGAAGGCAGGAGGATGAGATCCTGGGTTAAAAAGTATCACACACACCACTGAGCACAGCACTCCCAGGTGTCATGTGTGAGGCAGGATGAGTTAAGAGATAAATCTGGGCACAATATAAGGATCAGAAGTGAAGCAGCACTTATTCAAAAGATACCAAGCACCCCATCCTTCTGCTGTTTCAGTGTGGGAACAGCATGTGGGTGGGCTGGAGGGATACCAGGGAGAGCAGGGCAGTTCCATGTCATGGACCAAAGCAGGGAACAAAGACAGGTTTCCCCTTTTTTATACATTTTTCCTTTTTGTTTGACAGCAGCCCGTTTAATCTGTGCTTGGGACAGAAGAATAATAATAATAACAACATTTAAAATCTGTGTCTGGGACAGAATAATAAAATAATGCTTAATTTAATAATATTAACACAATGATTTTCTAGTAATAATCATGAAACAACAGCAATAATAATAACAACAGCAACAGGCTTCTTCAGTGTTTGTGAGAAAACGCGAGGTCCTAAGCCATAATTTCCACTTACAAGCAAATATATGGGGTTTTGTTTTTCTTTTTTTAATGTCTAGACAGCCTGCCATTAGAAAGTCCAGCCCATGTTGCTGTTTTGAGAAGGTGCAGTGGTTGTGTGATTGTCTCACAGCTGTCTGGCGCTCACCTCTCCTCCTGGGGACCATCATGTAATTGACAGCATTGCTATACTGAAAATACACTGTTTTTTTTTCTTTAAAAGGATTACTAAAGGCACAGAAATGGAGCTGTGCATAACCTGTGTTTCATCTCCCTGCTCCTTGCTGGCCAGGGACTTCAGCCTGTCAAAAAGCCTAAACACATCCCAGCATGGGCAGCTGAGTAATGCAACTGCAACTCCCAACAACGCTGTCAGGAGGCCTGGAAATGCCTCTTTCTGGCTTCCCTGTTTGGAACAGCATCTCATCATCCAGTTTTTTTCCAGGCGAGATGAGGTGAAGCTGCTGAAAAAAAAAAGAATAACTGGTATTTATCAAGGACAGGAAAAACTGGTAAGGTTTTTATGCAATCAGATGAACTTTCCCCTTTCATCTCTTCTCTCTTCTTCCTTTTCCTTTCCTCTCTTCCCTCCCTTCCTGTCTCTTCCCTACCCTTTCCCAAGGATGGTGTGGGTGAAGGTTGGCTGCCCGCTAAGGTTGGTCACCCACTGGCGAGGACCAAAAGAACAAAACCTTACACTTGAAGCAATTTGGGGCAGGAAGTGTTTATTCAGTGTCTCCCATCCAGGATGTCACACAGCGAGGCCCTGACCTGGTTGAGACTGTCATGAGTAATATATAAATCAGTATTAATCATCGTGAGCAGCAGCCACCTTGGGATGAGAAAATGATTCATTACTCCAATCTGCTGAATTATTCACTCTTCTGGTGCAAAAATGGCATGAAATATGAGCTCCGAGGATGTGGAGGCTTTTATCATGATAGGGATTTCTTTCTGGTGCCAGAGGTAAACTACAGCTGGTGTAAAAAAAAAAAAAAAAAGAAAAAAAGAAAAAAAAGAAAAAAAAAAAAAAAAAAGAAAAATTTGAAATGTGTGATGAAAAATGTGGGAGTATTTTTATCGAATAACGCATTTTATTAAAAATATCACTTCTTTTGTCTACACTTTTTTTTTGCATTTTAACACAGAAACAGCTTGTTTAAGTCTTCGCCATCCAAAATTATACTTGTCACCATACAACATAAAATGAATTAATAATATTTTAAAAGTTGAAATTTCAGTTTTATAAAGGATGGGTTGTTTTGTTTTTTGGTTTTTTTTGAAAAGAGAAGTAAATATTTACTGAAAATAAAAGATTCTCTCTAAAATGAGGCATTTTTCAATTGACTGTATGAATAAAGGTTTCTTTAAAGGAATAAAGGTTTCTTTAAAGTTATTGACAAATGATGTGAATAGAAAAATTTGGGAGAAATTCAGTAACATGAATATCAGAGAGCACATGAGATAAAGTTAATATCTCCTGCAATCGTTTCCAAACATAAATTCTGCAGAAAACTGACATTTGTTTATGTCTTGGTTTGAACAACAGGTGTCTGCTAAGGAAGGCAGCAGCCTCCCTTGGAATGGAAGATGCAACCTCCTTCCCTCCAAATTATTATAATTTTGAAATTATGGGGCTTTCAGGCAAAGATATGGGGAATAGGAATAACAGTTCTTTACTTTTATATATATATATAAAAAACAAGGCAGAAAAAAACACTGGTTTAAAGTGACAGAGTCAGATACAAGCTGACTCCCTGACAGTCAGGGTAGCAGTGGCAGTCCCATGAGATGGTGGCTGCAGTCCTCCTGAAGTGATGGATGTAGTTCTGTTGAAGCAGTGATCCTAGAGAAAGGTCTGATCTTCCTTGGAAAGTCCAGTGGTGGCTCTGTAGCTCCTGTCCTGAGGGAATCCAGTGGGAAAGGCTGCTTGTGGTGTTCGAAATCTCAGATTATATCCAGGAGGGAATGCTTGGTTCCTCCCTCTGGGTGGAGCATCTTACAATGGGATGGTGAGTCCTGGGCGTGACTCTGATGGGCCATTAACAGGAGATAGTCCAGAGTTATCTGTGAGTCATGGGCAAGGCACTGATGTGCCATTAACAGGAGATAGTCCAGGAGGAGTTATCTGTGAGTCATGGGCACGGCATTGATGTGCCATTAACAGGAGATAGCCCAGAGTTATCTGTGAGCCATGGGCATGGCACTGATGGGCCATGAACAGGAGATAGTCCGGAGGGAGGAGGCAGGGAGCACTGCCCCACATGGTTCCAACAGCTCATGAAAATGGTGATAAAATATATGCTTTTGGGCACATCTTACATTGTAACCTCAGACAGCTCAGAAAATTAAACTGCACCCCATCTGGCCAGCGAGAACATGAAGCACAGAAATATATTTTGAGAGGTTCTTTTTTGAGTATAAATTTTAACCTAAATATCCCTTTCAGTTTGCCACTGTGGATCTCATGGCAGCACCTACACTGGTGGAATGATTCTTTGTCCTGATCCTGTTATTCTGGTTGTTGTTGGTGGTGATTGTACCTTTATGTGTCCTGTAGAGCAAAAAAAGAGAAGAGAGTTCCACAGAGTGAGACATTTAATTTAATGCAAATCAAAGAGACAATCTCGTTCTGAGAGATCAAAACAAACATTGTGAATACCTTTTCTCTGCCAATCCCTTTTCAATAGCTGGAGCAGTGGCAGAGATGACAGCTACCAGTGCTATCAGCTCTGCTATCTCATAAGGAGAGGTTACTTGAGTTCTGAAGACAGATTTATTTTGAGTAAATTATTGCATTTCCATCATCTGATTCTTGGATCATAATAGTCATAATAATAATTCTGGCCATTTGATATCTATTTCTAATTCTAATATCATCTTTCTTGAGGGCACTTTCGCCTAAACAATATTGGTTTTACTGCCTGTGTAGGAAATAAAACCACAGTACACAAAGAGCGACGTAAATTAAATAAACCGAACCAATAAAGTGCTTTAAAACCTTTGCCTCATTGGAAGTATTTAGGGATGAGAATGAATTAGGATATTGGTTTTCCTTTTCCATCCCAGTCCTTCCAAAGACTGCCAGCAGGGGATACACCTTCAAGAATGTTAATGAATGCCAGCCTAATGAGATCCCATTAATATTATTAAATTACCCAGAAAACACTATTCATCACTGTAAACTCATTTAGCAGGGAGGAAACTCACCTGAATTACTGTAGGGTCCTTGGCAGTTACCCAAACCCTGTGATGAGCAAGGCACGTTCCTGACAGTTCACTGACACTGACGTGGTTTTGGGAGCTCCCCAGCACCCCATCCTCACACTGGACCTGTGGAGGATCATTTAGTCTTGAAGAAAAGTTCTGTGGAGAGAGAAGATTCACTTTCAAGATGATGGAGAGGAATGGGCATCCCACTGCCCCTTCTACTCTGCCAAGCAGGCCTTCCTCCCCTTTTCTCAGGAGGTCCAACCCTACCCACCAGCCTGTCCCAGGTCCAACCCTACCCACCCGCCTGTCCCAGGTCCAGCCATACCCACCAGCCTGTCCGAGGTCCAACCCTACCCACCCGCCTGTCCCAGGTCCAGCCATACCCACCAGCCTGTCCGAGGTCCAACCCTACCCACCCGCCTGTCCCAGGTCCAGCCATACCCACCAGCCTGTCCGAGGTCCAACCCTACCCACCCGCCTGTCCCAGGTCCAGCCATACCCACCAGCCTGTCCGAGGTCCAACCCTACCCACCCGCCTGTCCCAGGTCCAGCCATACCCACCAGCCTGTCCGAGGTCCAACCCTACCCACCCGCCTGTCCCAGGTCCAGCCATACCCACCAGCCTGTCCGAGGTCCAACCCTACCCACCCGCCTGTCCCAGGTCCAGCCATACCCACCAGCCTGTCCGAGGTCCAACCCTACCCACCCGCCTGTCCCAGGTCCAGCCATACCCACCAGCCTGTCCGAGGTCCAACCCTACCCACCCGCCTGTCCCAGGTCCAGCCATACCCACCAGCCTGTCCGAGGTCCAACCCTACCCACCCGCCTGTCCCAGGTCCAGCCATACCCACCAGCCTGTCCGAGGTCCAACCCTACCCACCCGCCTGTCCCAGGTCCAGCCATACCCACCAGCCTGTCCGAGGTCCAACCCTACCCACCCGCCTGTCCTAGCTCCAGCCCTACCCACCAGCCTGTCCCAGGTCCAACCATACCCACCAGCCTGTCCGAGGTCCAACCCTACCCACCATCCTGTCCTAGGTCCAACCCTACCCACCCGCCTGTCCTAGCTCCAGCCCTACCCCCCAGCCTGTCCCAGGTCCAGCCCTGCCCACCAGCCTGTCCTAGGTCCAACCCTACCCACCCGCCTGTCCCAGGTCCAGCCCTACCCACCAACCTGTCCCAGGTCCAGCCTTACCCACCAGCCTGTCCTAGGTAGGTTCAACCCTATCCACCAGCCTGTCCTGGGTCCAGCTCTACCCACCAGCCTGTCCTAGGTCCAGCCCTGCCCACCAACCTGTGTCTCCAGCTTGCTGGAGTGTGTGCCACACCTCTGGGCTGTGGCGTGAGGGGAGAGGCCACCCAGCTTCATCCATCCACTGGAGCCCAATGATGGATGAGCCCAGCCCTGGCAGGATGATTAGCACTTAACTCATAAAAACCCAGTGAACTCACAGAGCAGGGCAGGGAGAGGGACCCACAAGGGAGAAAGAGAAATGTTAAATTAAAATCAGGCTGTGTAAGCATGAAGAAAAAGTTCACCTTCCAGCCTGGGTGAGCACCCCGAGCATCAATCAGCATCCTATTGGAGCAGAAAGTGTGGCATAAGAGACAGGGGATGCTGGGTTTTTTTCATATGTTCTTGTGTTCTATACAGTTGGCTTTGCAGGGACTGAGTTCCCCACTGCCCTTCCCAATGAACTTCCCAGGTAGTTTTTGCTTGACGTTATTCCCCTCTGAGGTAAACCTCATCTAAAGACTCCTGTGGCTGGAAAGCTTCCTGATGGTGAAGGATCTGGAGGTGTTGGTCTGGTTGAACATGAGCCACCATGTCCCAGGTGGGTGAGAAGGCCAAGGGCACCTGGCTTGGATCAGCAATAGCGCGGCCAGCGGGACCAGGACAGTGATTGTCCCTCCCACTGGTGAGGCCACACCTTGAGTCCTGGGGTTAGTTTTGAACCCATCACAACAAGAAAGACATTGAGGAGCTGGAGTGTGTCCAGAGAAGGGAATAGAGCTCAGGAAGGGGCTGAAGCACAAGGCTGATGAGGGAGCTCAGCGTGGAGAAAAGGAGGCTCAGAGACACCTCAATCCCTACAGCTCCCTGACAGAAGCGTGTAGCTGGTGGTCGTTCATCTCTTCTCCCAGGGAACAGTGGACAGGACAAGAGGAAATGGCCTCCAGTTGTACTAGGGGACATTTTGGTTGGATATTAAGAAAATTTTTTCATGGAAAGTCAAGCATTGGAACAGGCTGCCCAGGGAAGTGGTTCAGTCCCCATCCCTGGAGGGATTTAAAAGATGTGTGTGGCACTTTAGGACTTGGTTTAGTGGTGGCTTTGGAATTGCTGGCAGAAAGGTTGGACTCAATGATCTTAGATTACTTTTCCAAGCTAAACAATTCCATGAACTTTTTTGTTGTACTGAGAAAACTACATGAAGCAGCTGACAAAAACTAGCACCTTATGTGTAACAATATATAACGCAATATATATTGTCCATCCATATTCCTAAACTGTTGGATACTTCCCTGAATTCAAGAGTGAAGGGATAAAACTTGATCTGAAGTGAATTACCGGATGCAAATCAAGAAAAAAAATTGCCAAATTTTACTGTGGTGAAAATCTGAAGTTACACACAAGGATACCCTCCAAGCATGGCAAGGGATGATATGAATCCACATCTCTATTTAGCACAAGGGCAAACCTTTTTCCACTCTTCCTCATCTGGCTTGCCATTAATGACGTTGTAGTGGCCAGCAATTACTGGAGCAATTGCAGTGGTCACTTTTATGCTCACACACAACAATTCCTCTTCCCAATGAATCTTTGTTGCAACACTGGGACACAGCAGTGGAAAATACAGGTGCTCATTATCAGCACTGGAGTTTATTAGGCACAATTTGATATCTGGGCATAATTTGATTTAGCTTGGCAAGGGTTTAAAAGCCAGCAAGCTGAAAATGCCTGTCCAAGCTCTCCTCATCTCCAACTTGATAACTAATCATTGCAGACTGGTGATTTTACACTGAAACACATCTGGTGACATGCAGGAATGGCGTGTATAATTCATAGCAAACCATTTGGTCCGTTTATCTATTTAAAAGTGGCTCACAAAGAGATCACAGTTTTCTGAAGAGCAGCGCATTTGCCATACGCTGCCTGCCAATAACTCTTGGTGTGTAGACAGTTCATGAGCAGTTGGCTGTGAGCATTGAATGTTTTGGCCTATGCCCATTTTGGAGCAACTGTGCTGCTTTCATCTCTGCTTGGAAATGAACCCATTCAAAATCTGGCAGTATTTAGGTGGGAGACTGCTCGGGAATCCTGGATGCTTTACTAACAAGCCAAAGAAAAGCAGGTAAACAACAGAATCCAGATCAGAAAAAGAGGTCCCAAGCCATGTTGATGAATGGGAATAGAATAAATCAGAATCCTGTTGCTCCTAATTAATGTTCCAACCCCCAGAATCATTCTGTTCCCAGCCTGGTAGACTTTGCGTTATATATTTTTACAGGGCAGTGTTCTGGGTGAAGATGAGCTAGTTAAGGGAAGAAAGTGGCTTAAAATGCTAATTTTGGCATTATTTAATAATGTCATAATAATAACAGTGATGCTATAATTTTGGACTGTTTAATTCTCTCTGAGATCACGTTAACATAAACCAACTCCTGCACAGACATTATATGCCAGCCCTTAATATTCGTGCTGCTATCAAATACCAATATATGACTCTCTTCCTTTACTCATCTGAATATCCACTACCTTTGGTGGCCATTTGGGACATCACCTAAGTGGCGTTTTTTAAGCAGTGCTGAACACTCAAACTGAAAAGGAACTCAGGCATTGAATTCAGCCTCTGCAACAAACAGCAAGCTGAGAACATCAGACATTTTGAGACAATATCAATTTTTTAAAAGGTTTGCAAGCAAAATGACAGGTGTGGAAACACAGAGTGTCTCAGACCAAAGATGTCCTGGCCAGGAGAAACTCCCTGAGAAAAAAGGAGAATAAAGATCAGTGCACAGAGGAAAAAGGTATTTTCTTTCCTACTCTTGTCAATTGATAGTAAATTTTTGTCTGGCAGACTTTTGTAGTTGTTTGAAGGTGTTTTATGCAAATGATCTTTGTTCTGATGTAACCAGGGTGTTCTCATTATCTCTGGAATGACTGAATATTGCTAATTAGGTACAATTTATAGACTCATAAAAGCATCAGAAGAAGAGATAAGAGAATAAGGGTCATTAAGTCATATTTTTGAACATTTTCTTAAATTCTATTGGTTCTTCCTGTATCAAGATCAATAACATATGTTTACTGAAAGCATCCTGCCTGAGAAAGCAAATACATTTGCCCTGAAAACATCAGGAGATGAGATTCTGTCTCCTCCCTGGATAGTTTGTTTCAGTGATTAATCACCGTTAATAATGTGTGTCTTTCCTCTAATCTGGATTTTTCTGTCTTTGGTTTTCTGCTTGTGGTATTTGTTTTGCCTTTCTCTGCTAGATTGAAAAGCTTGAACAGCCACAATTTCCTCTGGTGCAGGTAGGTCTGTGCCACAACCTAGGCACTGCTTTTCTTTTTTTATTATTTTTTTCAATAAACAGCATGACCTCTTTATGTCTCATTTAATAAAGAAACTTTCTCTTCATCTTAACTTCTAGTGCAGTATTTTCCAGAACCTCCAGTGACCTTTTGAAAAAGATCAGCCACAAAGTGACGCAAATTCAGCAATACCAGCTTGACCAACTCTCTCTGTAAATAGAGAATTGCTTTTCACTCCCACTCACTTCTCCCTTGGTCACCCAGCCAAAGGCTGCTCTCGCCACAATGTTGTGTTGGGAGGTCATGGCTGGTTGCCATCCACCTCCCAAAACCCTGTTTGCAACCTCTGTGAGCTGGAAAATCATATTCTGTTCTTCAGCACAGTCCGTGTTCCTTGTTCTTGGCATTTGGCTGGATGAAGCTGCTGGAATGGGCCCAGGCTGTCCCATGGGACTTCTCCATCCCTATAACCCATTGCTGTGGCCATAAATCCTACTGACCTCTGCCCGAATTGCCTTTTGAAATGTCTCTGGGATCCGCAGGTGGATGGAAACTTAACCTTGCCAAGTCTGAAAATCTCAGCACGTTTTGAGATGTCCTAAAATAGAACAGAAACATTTATTCAAGGCATGAGGAGCAGCTGAGGTCACCTGGGTTGTTCAGCCTGAAGAAGAGGAGGCTGAGGGGAAACCTCATTGTGGTCTTCAACATCCTCATGAGGGGAGACACTGAGCTCTTCTCTGGTGACCAGTGACAGGACACGAGGGAATGGCCTGAAGGTGTGTCAGGGGAAGTTTAGGTTGGATATCAGGAAAAAATTTCTCACCCAGAGGGTGGTCAGGCACTGGAACAGCTCCCCAGGGCAGTGGTCACAGCCCCAAGCCTGAGAGAGCTCAAGAAGATTTGGATAATGTTGGCACATGGTGGCATTATTGGGGGTGTCCTGTGCATGTCCTGGGTGATTTCCAGCTCAGGATATTCCATAATGACATTACTTGGAGACAGTTAAATTTTTGGCCTTTCACATTCTTGGCTTCATTCCTATCTCAGATTCCTGCCAGTTTGAGGTTTTCCCACCTCACTTATTCTTTCTTGAAACTTTATCTTTTTCTGTTTGCCCTCTCATCTGGGATTTCTAAGTGAAAAAAGAAATGCCAAAAAAAGTAAATAATGAAAAAAAAATGCAAAAAAGGTCAAGTGCAAGGTGCTGCACCTCTGTGAAAGCCATTCTGGTTATCAATACAGACTGGGGCATGAATGGATTGAGAGCAGCCCTGAGGAGAAGGATGTGGGGATGAAAATTCGGATAATGCAATGTGGTGAGACGTTGGACCAGGCTGCCCAGAGAAGCTGGAGATGCTCCATCACAGGAAGGGCTCAGAGACATTTTTGCTGAGGCTTTGAGCAAACTGACAACAGAGTCCTAGGCAAGAAGCGGCAGGACAAGAGGAAATGGTCTGAAGTAGCACCAGGGGATGCTTAGGTTGTATTTTGGGAAAAATTTCTTCACTGAAAGGGTTTTTAAGCACTGCTATGGGCTGCCCAGAGAAGTGGTGGAATCACCACCCCTGGAAGCTTTCAAAAACCACTTGGATGTGGCATTTGGGGACATGTTGTAGTGGTGAAGATGACAGTGTTAGGTTATCAGTTAGACTCAATGATCTTAGCGGTCTTTTTTCAACCCAAACCATTCTCTGATTCTATAAAAAGAAAAATGCTTTTTTTTTTTCATCTGCATGGAAAAAGAAGTCCAGTATATACAGAAGTAAGGAAGCAAACAGCCATAATAAATGTCCATAGACAGAAAGATATCAGGCCTATATATAGATACTTCTACTTGAGGCTTTCACTTTATCAGGAAATTCTAACGGTGTTTTAGTCAAAATTATGCTGTCTTGATTGCGGATGCTTGGCTTTGGGCCATCTAATAAATTACTCCTAAAACACTCTTAATTTTCATTCACAATTTCCTGTCTACACTTATGTAAATTTCTCTCCAAATTTTTCTCAGCTTTGAGGAATGAGCCCTTTTAGCACACAAAGCACATATTTCATGTTTGAGACTGTCCTTTCCATGCCCATAATAAATGTTATCACCACGGGGAAAGTTACACCACTAAGGGAGATGAAAATGATAATTCCACAGTGTGGACTTTTTTCAACTTTGGATGAAATTTTCAAGTTTCTAAATCACCTGGAAGAAATTATCAGAGCTCCGTTTCAGGGAGAGATACAACACAGTTAGAATACCTAAAAATGTGTGGGCAAGGCTGGCTTTGTGCTTTGTCTTTCTATATAACTCACAGATGATAAAATTAAGTTCAAATTTAAGTGGGTTTTAAGGAAAGCACAACTGAAATGAATTTGTCATGTCTTACACTCAGGTAATATTTTTTCTGATGCTTGGGGAATGCTAAAGTATGCATGAAATCATCAGGAGAGGAGAAGTGAAAAACAGAGTGAAATCAAGCTCTGAACAGTTTGAAATATTTTTAAAATGGCCAACTTCCATTACCTCTTGCTGTGGTCTGGCATTCAAAAACTCTTACCAGAAAGTCAAGTTTGTCACCAATATTTTCAGATATCAGCTGGGGGGTTCGATGTGGGAGTTACTCTCAGAGTGACTTGTTCTGTTTCTCTGTTTGCTGACGAAGAGCTCTGAACAAACTCTTTTGTTTGAATTGACAACATATTCAGCAGTGTATGCAAATGACTCATTATCATATTATTAATATTTTCCTCAAGGTCATTTGAATGGAACTTATTCATGCAGAGTATAAGCAAATTGTGGTGAAGATGACTCTCCGAAGTCATCTGTGTCTTCCCTCCTTCCCCAAAATTTGATAACCACACAACATACACCAGAGCAACCACTGGAAAAACAAGCATTGGCTTTCACAGTGAAGAAGTTGATGGCTTTTTCTTTCCTGCAGCTCTAAATGATTTCCTGTCAATATCAAGAGATTCGATCACTCGTGACAGCGAGCTCTCGGCTGGAGTTGGATAAAGTTGTGCTGTTCCTGTAGGGATGAGGCCCTGTTAGGATTGGAGGCTGTTCCTGCAACCTGGAATACTGTTGTGATGGAGAAATCCCCATCTCATAAACCCAGAAAACTCATCCCCCAGGGGCAGAGAAGCCACAGCAGCAACCAAGTCACGCTCTAAGGCTGGATTTATACTTTAAGCCAACTAAAAATTGTGCCATTTGTTAAGACAATCAAGTAGGGTTCCTCAATATCTCTTAGGGCTTGAGTGATGCCTCCATAGGGTGATTCATCCCACCACAGTCTGGGAGGGGGATCAGATGTGGGGAGAGAGGAAGATGAATCACCTCTCTAGGTGCTGATCTTGTTGAGTTGAGGGAGGGAGGAGCCAAGACCAGCAGGTTTAGCGGGTGCCCATTTCACAGGTAGGTGTGACGAAGGCAAGCCTAATCACAGGTTGTCTGCAGGCAGCTGACATCTCTGTTATTAAAGTGATCCCAGTTCTGGGCATAACTGGTTGTGGACAACATGAAAGAATCAGTGTGTTATTGTTAGAGCAGACCACTGGTTACTCTCTTAAAATGGAAAAGACAATTTTAACACCCACAAAAATTCACATGACTTTCTTGTCCCATGGTGGAGCAGCCATTCCTCTGTTTTGTGTCTCCTTCAAACTTATCTCCTTTTCAGTTCTTCCCCTGCATTTCAGACTACTTATACACATATTTCTGGTTTTTTTTTCCTTTTACCAAATATGAGCTCTGTCGCAGTGCATCTTCCTTGGCCTAGCAGTGTCTCACTTCTGGGTGTCATAACTCACCACTGACGAGTTCTAGACTTAATCAGCTGACACTGGACACTTAAGCTTGCCCATTGTTCCCTTCTCATGACTTTTGGGTGTGTTGGCCAATACAAGTGAAATCTGACAGAAGGAAAATATTAAATTCTCTCAAGCTTGGGTGAAAATGGATGGAGTCCCAGGTAAAGAGGCAGAGTTGCTGGTTCCACTTGGAGAATGGTGCTGACTATTGGACTGTCATTTTGCTGCTGTTCCCTTCTGCTGGGCATTAAGAGAATCTTTTTCTGTCTAACATCCAATATGGTTGAATTCAAACTACAATTTTAGCATAATCCTCTGCAGACAGTGTGAGATGCAGTTTCCCAAGAAACCAGGTTTTAATATTTCCCACATCCATGGGCCCAGTGGCTTTCTCTTCATACAACGTTTTGAGCTTGCTCACTTGTGAAATCCACATTTTTCTTCCAGGAGAGGAATCATAGAATGTTTTGCATTGGAAGGGACCTGAAACATCATCCACTTCCAACCCTCTGGAACCATAATTCCTCCCTGTGGATCACAGACCATGAGGTTCTGCAGGTAAAGCATTGCCCTGTTCTCTCACGCCACTGACAGCCTCATCCAACACTCATCAGCTTTGTGCTTGAATCCTTGCTGCTGCTACAAAATTAACTTCATGGTGGCCAACCTGAAATGCAGGTGGCCATTGATTTGTTCACATATTTCATTCATAGTGGACAACTCACTTGTCAGTTTTCTTACATGTTTTATAGTTTTCTGCTCAATTTCTCACTGTCCCCCTCAACAGACAGATAAGCAGCATTTACTTCCATTGCGGTGTTTAACATTCAGGTTTCAGCAGAATTAACTTAGATTTTATCACCCTTAATTGCTTCTCTCACTTCTTTCCACCCTGGAAGTAGATCAGTCTGGGCTGTAGGAGGGCCAGCCAGTTTTAAAAACCACTGACTGTTTCTCTCTCTTGAAGTCTGTTCAAGGGAAATACACTATAAGTTATATGCATCTTTTAAGAACTTCATGATTGTCATGGTTAAAGCCCAGCTGGAAATTAAGCAGCCACTCGCTCAGCCTCCCCTTTCCTCATCCCACCCTGTTGGAATGGGGAGAAGAATCAAAGTAAAGCTTGTAGGCTGAGATAAGAGCAGTTTAATAATCGAAAAGAAAGTAAAATGCAGTCATAAAGCTAAATTACAATAAAAATGTAATTTTTTATTGAGTGGTGCACAATGGAGTTGCTCCACCCCTGCTGACCAGTGCCAGACACCCCTTCCCAAACCAAGATCAGCCCCTTCCCAGTAACTCCTCCCAGTTATCTACTGGGCAGGATGTTCTGTGGTGTGGAATATCTCTTTGGCCAATTTGGGTCACCTGTCCCAGCTATGCTCCCTCCCAGTTCCTTTTACAAACCTCTTCTGACAGAGTATGAGACAAGGAAGAAGTCCTTGACTTTTTAAACATGACTTTGCAAAAAAAAAACCAACAAACAAACCATCAGGGTGTTATCAACACCTTTCTCATTCCAGATCCAAAACACAGCACTGGAACAGCTACAGAGAAGAAATTAACCCTACCCTGGCTGAAACCAGGACAGAGATCCAACAATGTATTACAGTGTTTTCAAAGGCAAAAAATTATAAGTTTTTCCATGTAGAGAAGGAAAGAACAAATGATTTTTTGGGGGAAAAAACGCTGTACCTTAATTTAATGGAATTTCTTAATATTGAGGCCATAAATCTCAAAAATCAAGGAATATTTTGAAACAGGCATAGCTTCGGGATTTATAGGTTTTAGATTGGGACTGTGTCAACTTCATTCAATGTTTTCAACTCCTGTGGCTGGGGAATAGTTTAACCTACAAAGGCTAGGCTGAAACAAGAAGGCAATTTCTTAAATAAGCAGCACAATTTGGTAATATCAGCATAATTTGGTCTTTGTTGCTCATCAGTTTAATTCAATGGTATGCTCAACTCCTGGCTGACTTTAGCTAATTAAGGTGCCTTTTGAGCCCCAGAAATGACATTCTGTACTTCTTTTGTAGCCAAAACCAGTGTATGGTGTTCCTTGAAGAATTCAAGTCCTTAAAATTCCCCCTGGTCTTGCCAAAAAGAAAGTGAGTGATTTATAGTGACTGAGGGGTAACATTTCTCTGCCCTCTGAACTCACAGTAGAGGCACTGCCTGGTGTGCACCTTCTCATCCTGGAGGAGATGTCTACAGTAGGTTTTCTTATATCTTAAAAATAATTTTTCTCCATGAGTATGGCACATTCTGATCTTTTGCAGCTCTGTGCTAACAAGTCCCTGAATGTCCATTTTTTCTGCCTTCTTCCTACAACTTCTTCCTCTTCTGTTGTCGTGTCTGGGACTTCTCAAGGAAAGCTCCCTCCCCCCAACTTGGCAATATGGAATAATGAGGTGTTTTCAGCAGCTGTTTTTATTTCCTCACAGGTAAGGACCTCTGTTTAAGGCAAAGCTTCCCATGGTCCTCATGCCCCGAGCTTTGCTGCTTGAGCCTTCTGCCGGCGACATCCCCGATCCGAACGCATTAAGATCACTTCTCCCCAGATGCCTACTGGCTTCTGTTTTATTTAGTGCGCCTGGATGGTTTTCTAGGACTACATCCAAGGTAGTCTCTGACCTTGTTGGTCCTTTAGTCAGCTGTGGCGCACACGGAGCCCTCCAGAAGGACGTGGTCAGTCCCTTGCACCTTCCTGCGGGACGTGTTGGGTACACTGAATTTCGCCACGCTCGCTCCTTCTGACAGGGTACACACCGAGGGATGCAACAGAGGCACATTTGTCACAGATGCCTCTGTAAGGCCAAGAATAGGTTCTCACATTCATAAAACCAGCACAGCCTGCCCTCAGGGAGGCGAGCAACTCATTTATTTTGCCTTTTCTTATCATTATTTCATCTGATCTCTCCTTTTTTTGTCCCTGAGACGGTAAATGTGCATTTCAGCCGCATCTTCCATTCTGGGAATCTCAAAGTACTACACAACACGAGTGACTTCAGCCTCCTGTCACTTCAGCAAGGGCTGTTATTTTCAAGTTTCTCTTTCTGCATTGCTGGGTTTGCTTGGAGAGCAATATTTTTCTTCACATTGAGAAATAGTCTACACATTTTTAAGGAGAATGAGATATAAGCTTAAAAAGAACTCAGTCACAGTGGAGGGAGGACATACCACAGCCAATATTAAAAGTCCCAACCCAGTTACTGACATCAGTGAAGGAGCACAAACTCTGCCTGAGGTCATTACAAGGCCTCAAAAATTCATGGCACAATTTAATCTGCATTTTCGCTGGGTGGGCCATTACCAAAAGAGCCAGGAAGGGTCCTTGGGAAGGGTAACTGGAAGCTTTCCTGGCTGGTGGATACTTTCCAGTAGTCTCAGAGGTTTGGAGGGCTTTTTTGTGGAAACTGTAAAAATATTGTTCCTCTACCAGATGTATTTTGTGGACACCACATGGATTCACACCCTGTGCCAGGTGCTGATTGTCACTGAGGAGTTGTAATACATGACATGACACGATCTGCCTCCATTTCTGGACACCAAAAGAGAATTCTACCAAAAAGCCCAGGAGAAAATGAGCAATATTATAAATCCTAGAGAGTTTCAATTGTCCCATATGCAAGCTGCACCTTGCTTGTTGGGAATGAGAAATACTTCAGAGTTTGTTTTCTAAATTTGCCAGTCAGTGTCTGCACTGGGGTCAGGTGGAAAATAAAAATAGAAAGGAGGCAAACTTGAGGTAACTTTATACCAGGGCCAGATTTAGGTTGGTTCGAGCACGGTGCTAATAAGGCCAAAGTTGTAGGTTTGGCTCACTAATGGGCCATTCATTTAAGAGCTAGGCTCAGTGATCCTTGTGGGTCCCTTCCACCTCAGAATATTCTGTGATTCCGTGATATTTGCTTACTTTGAAGCTGAATAAAGGTTAATAATGTGTTGATTATTTTGCATGTGAAACGAGTGAATATGGCACTGAGAAGCTCTATCAGGAGCCATCTGCATAAATGAGTTCACTCCTGAAGTGACACCTCTAATTTCCTCTTGATGATTTTCACCCGTGGCCCTTCATCATCCTGACTGTAACGGGCATGACACAATCTGAGCCTCACCTGCTGTTTCCATCCCTTCAGATCAAGTAAGGCTTTGTGATGGCAGGGAGAGCGGTGAGGACTGAAATGAGATCGCTGTGGTGGCTGAAGACCTGGCAAAATCCTTTCCCACTGCCAGCAGAGGAGGTCCCCTCCATGCAAGGCATTTCTCTGCTTGTGTCACTTCCCTGCCTGTAAGTTACTGTGTAATTACATCATGGCTGGAAGTATTCATTAAAAAGCTGGAACCATTAGCAGAGGCAAGGCAGCCTCCTTTGTTTTGTGCAAAATTAGATACCAGGGCGAGCCCCAGTTCTAGCTGCATTCATGTTCGTAAATCAAAGTCAAGTATTTCATTAGAGTGTCTGCAGTGTATGTATATAACTCAGCAGCAGAGAGTCTGCTAAGCCTAATGTGTTGCATTTAATTAACATTTAATTAGAGGGTTTTTGTGGGAGGTGCGTAAGTATTTGCCAGGCGGCTCATAAACATGAATCCACATCTCGCTGGCTGGACATCAGTGCTCAGTTCTTCTAAATAAAGGCTGCAAGTTGAAATCATCCTCTCAATCCAGGCAGATCCAGTCCCAGGATACTTCAAGATTCATGTGTGATTTCAAATTTCAGAGTTTAGTTTTGTAATGGATCTCTCCTGTGGTTTTCTTTTACTGATCTACATAAAGTTGCATTTGAATGATTATATTTACTCCTCTCTTACTCATCTGTGTGGTGAGTAGTTGGGTTGTACTGGAAGAAATTGCATGTCTTGTTAAAAAAAAAAAAAACAACAGAAAAAGCTTAACTTCAGGAAGAAAACTTTTCCCTTTCAGATTTGTGAGTCTGGAAGCTTTTAAGGTGCTGTGGCAGATACATCGTAATTTAAGTAGCACAGTCATTCCCACGTGCAAGGAGGAAACTGTGGTAATTTTTCCCAATGAAATCATTATTGGCAGGTTTCTGGTGGCCTCTGCTAGACCAGATGCCAGAGGATGAGCTCCAATTTTTGACTGATGTCTGCATGACAGTTCTCTGTTCAAAACAGGAAGCCAACTGATCAACCAAGGTCTTCTTTGGAGTCATTGGAGTCAACTCCAGTAACAGACATCCAAGGCAGACACCTTCTCCAAACACTCCCCTACAGGTGAAAACCACCTGGCTTGGATGGAGGCCTTCAATACAGGTGTCTCCACCTGAGCAAGTCACCCCAGATTCTCTTCAATGAGCCAAGTTCAGGGCATGATTTGTCTGACAAAGTTTAGGAATCTGTCTGAGCATGAGCAGAGACCTGTGACGTTTCCTCTACTGACTCGGGTGTCTTGACCTCCTCTATCGTAGGAGGTCAGAAATCCTGTGCAGACACAGGCACCTGAACACAGATAAAACGAATCCCATCTATACTTTCTCGCTGTCAGGTGTAGGAGGAGACTGAAAATCTGTTGATTCAAGTCAGTAGAGGCTGGTGAGAAACTGAAACACGTTCCCCAGAGAAGTTGTGGATGCCTCATCCCTGGAAGAGTTCAAACCCAGATGGAAAAGGCTCGAAGAAACCTGGTCTAGTGGAAGGATTGAAATAAGATGATCTTGACGGTGCCTTCCAACCCAAACCATTCTATTGTTCTATGATCTAGGTGAAAATCTAAAACTGGTGGGTGTGGGCACTTCTCCCTCTGCTATCATGACATGGCTAAAACGACCCCAAGTTCAGTGGCCTTTTCAGGGACATATTTCTCTCTGAACACTCTTGGTTTTGGTGACACTTTTCTATCCTAACCCCCACCACCCTCACAGGCTGACTGAACAGAGCTGTGAGCCTAAGCCTGGACTATTTTAGGGCATAGATGTGCCCAGTGCTGCAGCAGAACAGAAACAGCCCAGAGCTGTGAACTCAAGGGCTCATTGCTGCGGCTGTGGCTCCTGGAAAATTGCAGCCAAACCCACTTCATTTCTCCCACAGCTTCGTTTCTGAGCAAGGTTTCACCTCATCCTTGTTCTACATGGCTTTTACCCCGCACTGTTAATCAGCCACCGCTGTGCTCACCCCGTGGTTGATGGCAGAAGCGACCCATTTGGAGTAGCTGTCCCTTTCAGAGCGGTGCTGTGGTAGGGAGAATCTCACCAACATGACAGATTTGCTCACCCCGGACTAAACACATCTTCTAGCTAAAAATAAAAGGAAAAGAAAAAAAAAAAAAAGAAGTGAAAAAAGGGGTTGGTTGGTTATTTATTTTTCTCCACCTGACCAGCTGCCCGATGCTTTGCATTCTGAAAAGCTGTTGAGGATGTCTCAGCTCATTACTTCTCATTTCTGAGAATGCTTCTGTGAGAAATGATCTCTTTGATCCTCTGCAGGTTGACTGTCTTTTCCTCGTGTGCCCTACTCCTGAATTGGTTTTGTTTCATCCCCTGTTCAGAATGCCAGGATAGTGCTGGGCCTTCGAGGGAAGGAAAAGCAGGAGAGAAAACAAATCCTATTTTTCAAGTAGAGGGCTGGATTTTTTGTCTGTCACAACGGTGAAAATCCAGCATGGTGGAGGAGGTGTTAAGATAAAAGAAGGGCAGACAAGGAGTGAGGTGACTGTGGGTCTGATGTAGGAATATTTTCCCACCTGGGCCAGGGGGCTAATGGACTATTGAGGGCCAGATCTCAGCTGGCACAATTTGTGTAGCTCCCCTGGAGTTAATGGGAGTCAATGCTAAATTACATCCCTTATGGGCTGAAAAACCACCAAGCCGAAGGATTTTTAGATTATGCTGTTCAGTGAGGTGGAGCCATAGATATGTTTGGCAGGAGTGTATAGAAAGCTACAAGTTGTAACGAGCTCTCCATACCCTTCACCAAGGCTTCTCCCCCCTCTCGGGGAGTAAATTCATGAGCTCAGAATGTCTGAGCCTTCCTCTCTGCTTGGAGTTTGTGCAACCCAATCTTACAATCCAGACCCACAGGGTGAAGCTGAGTTACACCAGCAACAGGCTGGGCTCCCCTTGTTTGCTCCTGGTGGGCTTCTCGTGGGAGTCAGAAATGGGAGGAGGAGGAGAAGGAAGTAAAAATCATGAAAACAGCAGGAGATTGATTCAGTTTGGAGATCTCTAAGTTGCCACTGATCAAATCCAAGTGCTTTCCTCGTGTTAAAATAGATTGCTTCCATCAATCTCCAGGAAGGCTTCAAGATGAATCCCCCTCTTTTTGGTGTCTTTATCCATTCAGATCTGGAACAAACATACTTTTAAAGTTACTTTTATACATCTTTCTTCTCCTTTCAGCATCCTCCTTTGCCCCAGTCTGCAGGAGAAGGTCCAAACACAGGTGCTGAGTTAATTTTCAAAGGTACCACAGCAGGATTTTCTGTTTGTTCTTTTCACTCTGTGTCTCCCAGTTTATTTTCTAGATCAATAGGAAGTTATCTCTGTCTTTACTGTTTCATGTTAATACTTGACCTACAGATAAGAAGGAGAACATTACAAGAATACGAGGGAGGGAAGTGTGAAGCCATAAGTGGCTTTTGAAGAGTGTTTACCTTCCACAGCAGCTGCTTTCCCTGGGTTTGGGCATTGTCCTTTCCACAAGTAAAGTATCAAATGTTGCAGCTGAGCACATTTTATGGTTGTTGAGGGATCAAGAAGGGGCAGACTGTCACTGTTTTTTGCCTGATCACTTTTTAGAGCTGCAGGTCTCTGCCACACACTAATATTGCTCTACCAGCACGACTTGGGATCAGAGTTTATTTTCACTTTACATCTCACTGGTCAGTGCATTCTCAGATTTCTGACTGTGAACTTGTGGATCACACAGCATCAAAATCAAAGAAGAGGGATCATCGTATCAGAATACTTGGCACAGGTGTGCCCAGGGGTGGAGCCATCAGTGGACACCAAGAGGGAGCTGTGAATGCTTAGCCACACTCATGCTCATGTTCAGATCTGACTCCTGCACCCCTGGTCTCTAAATCTAATTTTTAAATCTAAATCTAAAACCAGTCTCAGCCAATCCTGCAGTTGCCTCTGCCCACAGGACAAATCATTCCCTGTGACCCATGCAATGGGAGAGAAACTTATCTGGGATGACTTTCTGAGGAAAATATTTCTCATTTTTAACATGGAGTTCTTCATGTGACTATTTCTCACACTTATTTTTTCAACAAAAGCACTGTTTGTCAATCAGCAAATATTGAAGTGATGGTCCTTGCTTGCCAACCTCCATGATCTTTGTCATTTACACTTCTGCCTTCAGGCAGGGAGCTGGGCAGCAGGAGCCAACCCAAGAGAGGGAGGAGAAGGCAGGAGAGCAGGTACTCAGCCATGTGGATAGGCAGATGATGAGCTAAAATAGACCACTTTCTAAAATGGACTAACTTTGTATACTCTTAAAATGGAAAATGGAAACAAAAAAAAAAAGGAAAAGGAAAAGGAAAAAGGAAAAAATAGGGAAAGGAAAAAAAATAAAGCAAAGGAGAAAGGAAATGGAAAAATGAAAAGTGAAAGAGAAAGAAAATTAAAAAGAAGATGGAAAAGAAAAAATAGAAAAAGAAAATTGAAAAGGAATATAAAGAAAAATTAAAAGAAAGGGAAAAAGGAAAAGGAAAAGAGGAAAAGCCAGTTTGGTTCTAGGGCACCATTACTCGTTAATCTGCAAAATGAAGCATCTTTCTGGGGAAGGGATTTCCCATTTTCAGTGGTTTCTCCTATACTGTTTGGCAGCCACTTCTGCCCTGTGCAACCTTCCTTGTGTCCTCTGCATCCTATATGGATTATTCATGGCCCCTCTTTCACTTCAGCCTGGAATTTAAACCTCCTGATTGATTTCTGGCATCAATCCTGGCCCCACAACTCTTTGGTGCTGCTTTGGGGCAGACAGAAGTGGTTTTCCAGCCTCTTAGCTGGTTCAGAAAATCCTGTATTTCAGTGTGGCTTTCACACTGGCTTTTCAGTTATATTTTCCTTTGAAGTGTGGTCATCCATTCAAAAAAAACTGATTCTGCTCCAGTTTTTCTGGACAACAAGAAGCAGAAATGCTACAGAAAAATTCAGTCATCCCAAGGAAAGGAGCTGTGCACAGGGACTATTTTTTTCCCCAATTTGGGCCTGTAATTTACCTGCAGAAGGTTCGACTTCAATTTCTTTGCATCACCCTGAGAAACAGCAAGGTGAAATCTACCCCAGGCTTTTGCTTTGCTCCAGCCCCTAATCAATCTTAGCAGCCATTTATTGCTCCATATTTCAGTGAGTAAAAAGAGATTATGCCTTAATTATTTCCTCGCGTGCCTCTGAGAGTTGCAGGAATAAGGCAAACAGAGGGCCAGTACAAATAATCAGTACAATGAAAATTAAGACATCAATTTTCTCTTCTGTGATCTAGTAATTTAAGCCCTGTGTCCTTTTCCAGCTTCATCATGGTCACACATATCTTTGTTTCCATGTGTGATGGGTGAACAAAGCTCCCAAAAGTGGGAAGTGAGGAAGTGATGTCCAGAGGTGGCTGTTTCTCCTGACTGTTGTAGAATCCCACCTTACAGAAGATGCCTAACATTTGGAATTAGCTGCAGGAAATCTGCTCTTAAAACTGAATTTCCCTTTTTCTTTTTTTTTTTTTTCCCCATGTAAGTCATCAATGAAAAGATGTTTTGAATTCCCTACACTGATATTTCTTTACAGGGCTACTGGGAAGTCGCGGCCCTAAAAATTTGGAATTATTACTGTGAATTTATCCCAGTGTTCAGCTGCTCCAGATTTACTGCCATATGTTGGCCTTTAGTGCAGCTCCCCACGTTGTTAGCAGCCTCAGGTGTGCACAATGGCTCCATGAATCCGTGAATGTGACAAATGTTATCCATTACTAGCAAGACTGTTCTGCGTCTCACTGCAGTTGGTTTCACTGCAGAAATGCTTCCAGTAAAGCAGGGTTTTAATTTATTTATTCCAGTGGTTTCTGTGATTTCACAATTTATCTGGCCAGTGCACTTTTCAATGGTTATTGGTTATGAAAAAGTTTATCCAGTGCTGTTTCCAAATTAAATCCATTGTCTGCTCTCCTCAGGGATCTCACCAGGAAGATGACTTTTTATGTGTGTTTGAAATCCTTCAGCTTGGCCAAGTGGAGGCAGACCAGGAGGGAGAGCAGAGGGAGCTCCAGATCCTTCAAATCCTTTTCCCACTCTCTCTCCTTGAGAAATCTCCACATGCAAGGCATGACCTTCGAGGGGTTGAGGTAGTTGCTACAGCTCCTAGAGTTTCTCAAGAGGGGCTAAGTCATGCCAGGGACCATAATTATTGTTTTTCAGTCTCCTCCAGCCTTTCCTGCACTGGTTAATGTATCAGTGTATCATCAACTCTCCCACCCTCATGTGAGGTGCTGTGGAGTAGTTTCAAAATCCACCAGCCACTGTTTCCCTTTGAAAGTCACTGTGCTATAAAACTAAGAGCATTTTTCTGATTTCAAAAGCTGCTCTGAAACTCTCAAAGCCCCATATGCCAAAAAGAATCATGTTTTAAATGCAGGTAAGTACCAGCTCTGGCTGAAATTCCAGTGATCAGCCTGTGGAAGCAAGAGGGAGAGAGGAGAGGAGAGGTTCGGAGAGGAGAGGAGAGGTTCGGAGAGGAGAGGGTCGGAGAGNAGAAGAGAAGAGAAGAGAAGAGAAGAGAAGAGAAGAGAAGAGAAGAGAAGAGAAGAGAAGAGAAGAGAAGAGAAGAGAAGAGAAGAGAAGAGAAGAGAAGAGAAGAGAAGAGAAGAGAAGAGAAGAGAAGAGAAGAGAAGAGAAGAGAGAAGAATCAATCATAGAATCTCCTTGTGATTTTTCCTTGTCCTAATCAGAGTTACTCTGGGTTTACACCGACCTGAAGTAACAAGGAAGCCTAAAGCCCTTGAGGGAGAGACATGAAGATTTTGTTGTTCTGTAAAGGAAAAGTCCTAAGAATTTTTTAGCAAGGAAAATGCTGATGAACCCATGAATCATAGAATCATAAAGTCTTGGAATGATTTGGGTTGGAAGGGACCATAAAGATCATCTTGTTCCAAAGCCCAAATTTTAAATGTTAATGATCCTTCTGCAGGTTCATTCATGGCTGTTCTAAGCTTAGTGATGGCACATCTTGTCCCTTCTCTAGTAATTTGTACGGGCCATGTTCATTTAATTTTATTTTCGAGGCTGAAAAAGCTGTAAGATCCCTGCTATGGGTTGGAAGAATTTATCTCACGTGGACTTCCACACTGCAGAAGCTCATCCATGTGCGATGAACTCTGCAGAGAGAAACCCCAAAATTGGAGGGGTCTGCTCTAGGACCTGTCTGGGGGTGCAGTGGCTTCACGTTATTTTCACTTTGGGGTCCCGCCACGATGCTGAGGGTGCTCCTGAGCTCAGCAAAGCAGGTTGTGCTTTTTATTGGATTTGTGCTGTTCCTGTAGCTGCTGTGACTGCACACTGCTGAGAAACCACATCCTACCTGCTTCAGTTTTCCCAGGCATTTCATTTCTCCGCTGAATTTCTGCCTGGCACTGGTCTTGGGTGTTGCTCTGCGTTGTTAAACATCTGCTCTGTCGCACATCTAAGTCCATTCTACAAAAAAGAACCCCGAATCAGTAGAGGGTGTTTTATTCACCCTGTGTGAAACATAGCTCTCCTCATTTGAGTCTGCAGGGGTCACTCAGAGAGGTCTCTCCGAAAATGTCGGAACATGAATTGCTCCTTTTCCTCCTCTGTTCCCGTAGCAGCAAGGATTCACACCCATTCCCATCACATTTTCTGCCATTCAGTGGGCACTGTGGCTCTGCCTGCGTGAGTCCTTCTGCAGAGCGACGGAAAGGAGGGGAGAAAAGCTGCTGTGTTTTCTGTCAGATGGAGTTTGGTAAATAAGTGTAAATAAGGCTTACAGAGCCGTCCACAAGTTTAAAAGGATCCAGCCAGAAATAGCAAGCTGGCAGGGAGGGCTCTGCTCAACAGCATCACCCTTGGCCATCGAGTTTCTGTTTGTTTTTTTCTTTTCTTTTCGGTGACTGAAGAAAAAGCTGATGGAAGAAAATGTGTGTAAAGGTCTAGGAAACTACCTGGAAGTGAAAAAGCAAGAAAAAAGGCTCTGCAATTGTTGTGTCTCAATCAGGGGCTGGGCAGCTTTCTTTGCTCCTACATTTCCTTTTATCTGTGTGTAGGATGCCATTATTTTGGTTTGCAGGAGAGCAGGGAAGCTCATCTAACACTCAGATCCATTATGTGATGTGTTTTTCATAAATGAATGACAGAGAGCTTTTCTTTCTCTCACAGAGAGGGCTCCCAAAAATGGCTTGATATAAACTCCTCCATCCAAAACCTTTTCATGGAGCTTTCTGAGAGGATGAGAGATCACTCTGGACATGTGCTGAATCAAGGGGGCTTTGATCCATGATCCCAGCTGATCCAAAACCTGGGCCCATCCCCATGGGCGTAGTGTTATTCAGCAAGATGCAGCAAGACAAAGACACCTTTATATGGTGCTTAAAGAACAATGAAGGACATTTTACAGCCTTCTTAGACCTCTCAAAAGGCAGGGATTTCTTTGAAGAGGCCAAATAGTTGTCAGAGCGAGTTTGCATTGAATTACAGAGTGTTTGAAATAGCTGGGACTGGAGAGGTTAACAGATAGTCTCATTAAAATTCAGTCCTTTAAACTGAAATATCCTGAAATCTGCTGCACTTCACACCACATGAAAGTGGGTGTAACAGCAATGAAATAAGTTGGAGTTATTCTCTGCCTAAAGTGTTGGGCAATTTGCAATGCAACGTGCAATATTTTGGTGTGAAGACATCAACTGGCCTTTCCCAATGCAAACCGGGCAGAGATTTAAATTTACACTGGCAAAAGACCTGGTCCCAGGAGTTCAACAGATATGAGGCAATGCCCAAGAACCACAGTGCTCCTAAACTGTCACAGAAATCATCAGGTAGGGTAAAAGAAAGCTTTGAGCATCCCCTTGCAACTCAGTTTCTTGTTTCCTGCCAGCCCCATGTATGTCTATTTATAATTGCAACTTCCCTCAGTTAATCATGTCAAAAATGGCATTTTTACCTCTGGGAACTGTATCTGATGTAACAATCTTTGCAAAATTGTTAATCCTCGATGTGAATCCCCAAGTAAACTGATTACGGTGCCGGTAGCACGAAATAAGCTCAGACCTTCCATTAATCGCTGCACAAACCACGGTAAATTTTGAGCTGAATTTAGATGTATGAGAACATTCCTGGTACTTCAGGGAATAACATACACACAGCTCCAGACATCATGTGAGTGGGTAGCTGCTGAGCACAGGAGCCATCCACTACTCGGTGGTAATTCGTGAACCAGAATTTTCTCATTTACTCATATGGAAGCAATTCATGCAGAAGCAGTGGGGCCAGGGAATTGGAATGTGTTAAAAAAGAAATGACTCTCCAGGAATATTTTGCTCATGGTTGTCTTGCCTTTCCCACCAAAGCCTGCCCAGACAGGTCTTGCTCTCATGGCACTGCTGTTCAGCACCCACAGGATACAAGGCTCAGCATTCCCACTTTTTCAAGAAATAGAAATGATTGGAGACGTCAACTGAAACAACAACCCCACTGCAGAAACCCAGGATGGCAAAGGACCATGTAGAGAAGCTAAATGACTGTTAGATACCTGGAGATTTCAATTTGTTCCAGCCTTGGCCTTTTCCAGTCCACCTTGGCAGGTTGCAAGAGAGTATTTTGTGAGGAAAAAAAAAAAAAACATGAGTGGTTTCATGTTACATCTCACAGGGAAAAAACAACAAAACAAAAAATAAAAAACCAGACAGGCAAAGATGTTTGAGTTTTACAGAGTCCTTGTTCTCAAGGTCAAACCTTTCTCCTGTAAAGACAAGGACAGGGGGAACCTCTTCAGTGCATACATGAGCCCATGTCCACCTGGAAATCCTCTTTCTACAAAATCACCGCGAGTCCTGCCCCTGACTCAGTCTGCGCTGGTGCTGGCACAGGTCTGGAGGTATCAGGATTTGGGAGTAAACTGGGGAGCTCAGTAATTTGATAGGACAGAAGGAGTCCTACGATCCCAGGTGATTTACACCTCCAGACCTTGCTGTACTCCTGGAGGGTGCTGAGGCCCTGGAACAGATTGCCCAGAGAAGCCGTGGCTAACTGTGGAGGCCAGTGGGGCTATTAACCAGGGGGCCACGAGAGCCCTCTGGAGGGATGGACCCTAGGAGAAGAAACACTCCCAGGTCAGGGGGAGACCGAAAGATTTCTCCCAGGATCCCTTGTTGCAATATGCTAATGTACCCCAGTTCTGCTTCCCTGATTGGCCCATTGGCCTCCCCGCCCCTTTCCTACCTTATATGTCATAGCTCCAGAATGTTCTCCCTTCCCTGCTTCCCCATTGGCCTCTGTTCCTCTGCCACTCCCTCTCTGCCTCCCCATTGGCTCCCATACCAAGCCCTGCCTATGCACTGCCCCCAAGCCCTCTGCTGATTGGTCCCTGATGCTCTCTCCTCCCCCACCTCCCCCTGTACTTAAACCTGGCCCCTCCCCTGATGCTCAGTCTTTTTTCCCTGGTTCCCTTCAGGTGTGTGGCTGCAATAAACCCGCACATGGAATTCCACATGGGGACCCTTTCTGTCTCTTTGCTGTGGATCCATCTGAGAAGCTGTCCAGCCTGTGTGTGAGTGTCTGCTTGGAGCGTGGGGCTCCATCCGAGTGGCCCCACTTGGAGACCTCCCCCACACCCACTGCCACAGCTGACCCATCCTTGGCAGTGTTCAAGCCAGGCTGGATGGGGCTTGGAGCAACCTGGTCTAGCAGAAGGTGCCCTGCTCATGACAGGAAGCTGGGACTCCATGGTCTTTTAGGTCTCTTCCAACCCATTTTATGATTTTATGACTTTCTTCTCAGGAGACAACCCATCTGTTGCCTCCCAAAGCAAGACCTGTCGTAGTTCAGGCAATACTCCCCTCCAAGAACTTCTTCCAGGTGGTGGCATGGGTGGGGCTACAGTACTGGTCCTTCCCTGGAAATGGTGAATTTGGAAGTGGAAGCACTGAAGCAGGATAAAGGCATCTGGGTGGAGTCCTCAGTAACACACAGGAGTTGCTTCCCATCTGTTCCTGTTTCAGGAAACTGTGCTGCATCCTTGAATATCTGTCCCTGCTGGTCCTCATTACATGCTGCTCAATTGCTTTGGAGACAAAATAGCAATTTCTTAATGCTCCATCTCCCCTCCTCCCCTTTTTTTGCTGCATGTGTCTGAAATTAAATTCAGATTTTAAATCACAGGATGATTTGTCACCTTTTTCTAACGGGCAGCCTCTCCCTCCTTAAACAGATGATTTACCTGTAGCTTCGCCCCCCAGGGAATGAATGTCTCCTGCATTGAATGGATGATCTGAGGGTCTTAGAAGTTGGTGAGCAGTGGAAAAGTCCCCAAATCATATGATTTAAAACTCAGTATGCACACCACTTCAGGGAATTTTTACATTTCCCAAAGGTATATGGGCTGTACCTGCTCAGTGCTGGATTAAGACCTCAGTGTGGTCACTGTGATCCAGAGAAGTGGCTGAGTAACCATCCCTGGAGGTGTTTAAGACCTGTAGATGTGGCACTTGGGGACGTGGCTTAGTGGTGGACTTGGCAGTGTTGGGGTAATGGTTGGACTCAATGATTTTAAAGTTCTTTTCCAATCTAAATGATTCTTTGATTTTGCCTTCCTACCAAATCCATTTCCTTTGGAGAAGACTGCATCCAAATTATGCCTCGAGAACCAGGACTGCAAAGTAACCCAAGAGCTCAGTATGAGCTGAGAGATGATCCAAATACTCTGAAAGGTGAGGGAAACCAAGGCAAAGGAGGAGGTAAGAACCAGCAAAAGAGTTCTTATATACTCAGTGCAATGGAAACATTTAAAGAATCATAGAATCATTAAGGCTGGAAAAGACATCCAAGATCTCCACCTACCAAATCCAAGTAAATGGAAAATTACCACTGTGGTGAATTCAAAAGCAGGCTCAGTATTCCTGTGAAGAATATTTGAGTATGATTCAGAGCACAAGACATTTCCACGATCCTGAGGTAAATAGAAACATGAAGCTCCCTGAGGTGAGGCAGGATGTAAATCAGTGTTAATAGTTCTGGTCTTTTACAGTCCAGGGACCAGCCTGGGACTAAAGACCTACTTGGGACTAAAGGGAGTGGTCCCACAGATAAAAGCATAGCTGAGTGCCTTTTGTGAGGACTCCTCCTGGGTTGTCTTGGGCAGGTGGATCCAGTTTGCCCTGGGGAAATACAGCCAGTGGATCAGACGGTGTGAAAAACTTGGCTTTGAGAAACAGAAATGGAAACGTGTCAAACACATTGGGGACTTCGCTCCCCAGACTGCAAAATGAGATTGAAAGAGGAGACACAAATAAAGACTTGCATTGTTGTTCTTGCTGCTGCTGGAATCTCCTGCTGCTTCTCTCAGACAGGCTTTGATGAGCCTTGGAGCTCAGCAAAGGTGTTTCTGCAGTGGGCACAGCTGGTTCTGTACAATTCCACTCCTGCCTTGAGGGGTTGGTGCTTGTTTTTATGGTTTTTGCTGCCTTTTCACTTTTCCTCTCTAATATAGAAGAGGCTCCCTTCTAAATATCTTTAAGAAGAGATCAAGGACAACATGGATGTTTTTGAAATTGGATTTGCCTGCTTCAGAGGCAGCTTCGTGTTGTAAGTTGAACCCTATGTGGAAGCTGAGTTTTGCCGGAGAAATGGAAAAGTCACATCTGGATATGCCCTTAGATTTACTGTGGATGTGTCAGAGCCTCCTTCTGCCCTCTCATCCAACCCATGCTCATCCTCTGAACCAGATAAAGTCCCTTTTCCCCAGGATGTGAGTGCAGGAGCTGAGATAAATCAGGACAAGCTGTGGATGCTACTACTGGTCCATGTTGGATGGAAAAAGCTGTGCCATTCCAGTGTGAGGTCCTAAAAAATGTCTGTGGTTGTTGTCTGTGCTTCTCTGCCTGTCTGAGATCCTCACTGGAGTACTGACTGGCTGTTATGCTACTCAGCAATTTTGGGAAACAAGGAATTTCAAGGGAGATAGGAAGGAAGAAAATAAACAGAGTATTTATTAGTGCATACAAAAAAAAAGAGTGAGGCCAGGAGAGCCCTTGTCAGCTGGAAGTGGCTTACCTGGACATCTTTCTTCATTGATTCTTCTCAGCATTCCATTTAATTGGCCTCTCAATATCTGCATGAAGTTTAATGTTACATGAAACAACGTTCAGTATCCAGAAAACGAAAGCAAAAATCAGCCCGAAGCAACCCAAAACAACCCCTCAGCACTGAGGAACTCAATGAAATCAAACATTTTTGTTCTTTTGTCTCATAGAATATTTAAAAAAAAACCAAACCTACTTGTATAAATACCACCAAACTTCCTAAATCAGTAATGAAAGGGAAACTGATACCAATTATGTGTTTAGTAATCCTCTCAAAAGGTAACAACAACAGCCTTGATGACGTCAGGCTTGTCTGCTGTAGTGAAAAGACATTAAAAAGCAATCACAAACAAAAGCAGATCTCTACCTAATGCTCTGCTCACTGGGAGAGGGGAAGAAGGATTATTGTGATTCAGGGTTTTGCTGTGAGCAGGGTGAGGAAAGACAAACTGGAGATGGGTTTACCACTCATATTTTGGTTGAAACGCCAGTGATGCACCAGTCCTGACTCTCACCAAATGCATTTGTCAGCTAAAATCTTGCTGAAAAATCACAGGCAGAGGAAAATCTCACACAACTCTCAGGGCTTGGTCCTTCTCAGGCTTTTATTTCTTCTTCTGAATTTGCAGTGTAGGGGTAATTAGCAAGATCTGCAGTGTTCTGCTGCTTCTCCCTCACTGTGAAAATCAATGTTTCCAGCCTGAGGATAAGGAATAGCACATGCCACATATGCTTAGGCAGGATCTGTGTGCTCTTTAGCTCTTCTAATGAGAAGCAGGATATATCTAGAGTCAGATTGAAGAGGATCCAAATCCAGTGAGTGTAAACAAGCAACATCAAATACACAGGAATAATAATGATGGAATTAAAAAAAAAAAAAAAAATCACAGCAAGTGGAGTGTTTATTCACAAAAGCAAAAATATTTGTAAATCAATTTTTAATGACACAAGCAATGTCAGTATTAGGAAAAGAGACTTTTATATTTGCATGATTGAATAAATATATCAGCATGTATAGTGAGCTAGGAGAGTTATTGAGTCTCAGCTTTATGAGAAATTCAGTAGTTCTGATATTTTTTTTCATTACAATCTGTAATATAATGCCATATTTTGATTTTTGCCTCTTGTACATTTAAAAAAGCATCACATTTTTTGGTCAATGAGAATATATCACTGAAACTATTCCAACATTTATTTTTGTTCGACTTCTAGTATTTCATTTTTACTAGATAAAGTCGTAGAATATGGAATTATAATAAGAAAGTGAATATAAAATTAAACATGAAGATAAATGCCGAATAAAAGAGAACATAATAAATAAGCTTCTAACATAAAATAAATCAGAATAAACAATGTATCCTAAATATATATATCAAATAGAATAACTCTACCAACTAAACGCTGAAATGTATTATGTTTTAAGCAATGTTGAAATGAAATCAGTGCGTTCCTCAGGAAGGTTGAGATTTCGATGACTTCGCAAATCATGATGGAAAATGTTTTGCCAAAACCCTGCAGAACCAAGCTAATATATTTTGAAAAGCATATGCTGAGAAGCGGTTTGGGATGACATGCTTGGGCCGAGTGGATAACAAGACTATTTCCAGCTAATTTCAGATGGGAAAGCAGATGGGGCTGTTTCTTGCTGTTAGACTTCTGTGGTCACAGTCTCTCAAGGGCTGAACTTAAACATCTGAGTCCTTGTGATTATTATTATTATCACAACTAAAAATAATGCGGCCAGGTCTGAGCTCCCGACTTACATCCTCCTGTGCAAAGGGCAGGAAGGTTTTATCCTTGCCCAAAACATCTTTAACCCACCAGAACTTTGGGTGCCACGTGTGTGGTGCGTCTTACCTCCATCCTGAGCTGGGGTTGGCTTGCAAATGCCTGGAAGTTTTGCACTCTGGGAGTTCCCAGGGTGTCCAAGGGAGCTGAACAGGCCTGACAAAGGTAACAGAGCACCTACAGATGTGCTCTCTTCTGGATTACCATCAGTGTTTGAAGGGTTTAAACATGCCCGTGCTGTGATAAAATCCCATACTATGTGTATTTGGGATGTGAGTCTGTCTATGAGTGAGAGGTCAAGGCTGCACATGCAGTCAGCAGGGATTCTGTGGAGGTTGATCTGTGACCTGAGGTGTTACAGGCAGCTGTAGGGACAATTTGTCCCTGCTCTCCAAGTCCTGAGAGAGCACGAGGTGACTCGCGCTCATTGAAACATTGAGTGCTTTGGGTTGGAAGGGACAAAGATCATCTTGTCCAACCTCCACGACATAAGCAGGGACATCTCCCACTATCCCAGGTTGTTCCTAATCCTGTCCAACCTGGTCTTGGACACTTCCAGGGATCCTGGGGCAGCCACAGCTTCTCTGGGCAACCTGTGCCAGGGCCTCACCACCCTCATAGTCAAGAATTTATTCCTAATAATTGATAATCTAAACCTACTCTCCTTCAGCAGAAAGTCATTCCCCTTTGTCATATCCCTACATAACCGTGCCCAAAGTCCCTCTCCAGGTCTCTTGGAGCTCCTCAGGCACTTGAAGGAGGTCTAAATTTTCCCTGGAATTCTTCTCTTGTCCAGGCTGAACAAGGCTTGACAGGCCTATCTCCATATGAGAGGTGCTCCATCCCTCTGATCATCTTTGTGTCCTCATCTGGACTTAACTCCCACAGCTCCACGTCCCTCTTATTTTGGAATGCAACACTCCTGGTGGGGTAGCAGGGCAGAATCCCCTCCCCCAGCCTGCTGCCCACGTTGCTTTTGATGCAGCCCATCTTACAACTTTCTTTCTGGATTGCAAGCTCACATTGCCAGCTCACATCCTGGTTTTCATCCACCAGTGTCCCCAAGTCCTTTTGGGGCTGCTCTCAAGATGCTCTCAAGCAATTAATTTTTAGTTTGTGTTGATAATGAGGATTGCCCTGACCTGGGTTACAGGACTTTGCATTTGTTGTATTTCCTGGGGTTCATCCTAGACCCACCTGTGTTCCTGACACCTCTGTTCAGGATGGCAGCTTTCACCCTGAGGTTTTCTGGAATGCTGATCAGATGTTTATCTGGATCTGGGACCTCAGAGAGCTCAACCAGGAGTGATTCCAGAGCAGACAGCACGTGACATCATGGGGTGGCCTCTTTTGTATGACACCATGAAAAATGCTAACACTGGGGGATTAGAACCAGTGGCCACCTGGAAGATTTCAAGCTTTGAAATGCTGCTTTTGTTTTAATCCCTCCTTTCCCCTGAGATGTGCTGAGAGGATCCTTCAGCTGGAGTGGGCTGCACATTTCACTGCCTGCAGTTGCAGGGATCACACCATCCCATCCCACTGGAGGTTTAACTGATTCAAAACAATTTAACTGCACTTCAGGATGGAGTGACAGGTAGCTGAACCTCTGGATACATTTCAGAAATGGGTTTTTACCCTGATTTTCATTTTCAACATGATCACACTGCAACTGTCCATCTGTCTTAGCTGACTGTCAGTCTTGCTTCCCCCTCCCAGAACTGTTTCTGTCTGCTTGCCAGTTTCAATGAGACTGAAAGAATTACTCAAATTCCCAAGAATTTGTTCCTAGAAATGAACTGAAGACTTCATCTGTGGGCCTTTGAAAGGCAGGGTTTCAGCATGAAAACCAGGATTACCCATTCCTCTTGCCCTGGTGGCACATCAGTCACTGTATGTCTGTGCTGAGGGCATTGCTGCCTCTTCTGCTTCCTGTTAAACCAGTCAGGAGGGTACCAGAGAGGGACTGGAGACAGTGTGGGTGGGAGTTCAAGGGTTCTCAGGAAGAACTGGAGGGATTTGGGGAGTCTGAGGGTTGCGGAGGCCTGGAGATGTAGGAATTTGCAAAGCTGATGCATTGCCAGGCATGGGACTTGGGAAGGTCCTTTGTGTATCTCAGTAGGAGGAGATGGTTCTGTAGATGAGATGAAAGCAGGGGATGTTGTGGCAGGATTGTTTACAAAATATTGTGCGCACAATTCTGCAGAAAATCTGTTTTCTTTTAGTTCTGCTGCTTGTGAATATTTGGGTGGCTGATAAGCAAGAACATTCATTGTTCCCTCCTCAGAACTGGACTCTGTTGACTGTGGCATCCTCTCCACAGGGCTGTCCCTGCCGATTTTCCTTTGGTGTTCATTTGTGCAGCTAATGGGAGCATTTTCCTAATCAATGCGGGTAGATTCCTCTTTAATTAATATCGATGAGTTGGAGAAAGAATAGAATGGGCCACTGGTAACATTCCCCCGTGGCTGAGTCCTTGAGGAGGAAAAGGCATAATTGCAAACCAGAAATCTTCATCAAGGACATACAGTGAAAACCTTCAGCTGGACCCCTGTTTCCATCCAGGAAAGAGGAAATCATCAGGCTCATCATGTGAAAATGGTAAAGGTACATTAAGAAACCAGGAAGGCTGAGAAAAAATAGGAATTTTAAGGCTGAGTGAATCTGTATGACTCAGATGATGCTTCACTTCACTCCTGGCTATCCCCTGACATGCACCAGTGAAAGCTCTGCTGGGTAATTGGTGCTGGGATATATCCCTGGCCCTGGAACATGGACAGCCTTGGACATCAAGACACAGGTGGCTTCAGTAGGCTTCAGTGGGCTGCCCACATACAAAATGCTTTTAAGCGGAAATAAATCCTGCCCAGAGTGCTCTTTCTGATAGGGAAACTTCATGTCAGTACATCCCAATCTCTCCATAGCACAGGGCTGGTAAAATAACACTGATTTTCCCTGTTGGCTTCACAAAGAGAAGATCTGGCAACGTGTCATGGACAGAATAGATCTGTTCAAATGAAACCACCCTGACAAACAGCATCCTTCTTAAAATTTAAATTAACTGTTTTTCCCCGCCTAATAATACCAGTCACCGAGCCAAATTCTTATCTGTGTTTTCCCTTTGTTTCTTCTGTTTATTTAATCTGATTTAATTTAATCAACCATTTGTTTTTGGAGCTGTGTGTATGAATCCATTAAAGCACTGAGTGCTATTTTGGGAATAGAGATTTGCTGTCCTTTCCTGGTCTCTTTTTCCTTCTGGTTTGCACTGCTCCTAATGAGGTGCAAAGTTGACAGTTGAGAAGATTCTTTTTCATGCGTCTTTTAAGCAGACAGTCCAGTCTGCTGGATAAAGACTGTTCAAAAATTAATTGAGGGCTTCAGGATTTGCCTTGATGTGAAGTGAGGTTCATCCAGTGACCTAAGGCATTGTATTCCCCAGGGAAAAAAAGATCGTAGGAAGGAAGGGTTCATGTCCTATGTCCAGAGTTGAGCTACCTTTCCTGGGAATCAGAATTTGTCTCTAGATTTTCATGGCTACAGCAGCACTGGAAATAATCATGATAGAGATGGCTCCGCTTGAGCACTGTGAGCAAAATCACAAAATCATCAAATGTAGAATGGTTTGGGTTGGAAAGGACCTTAAAGATCATCTGGTTCCAACCCCCTGCCATGGGCAGGGATATCTTCCAGCTTACTCAGAGCCCCATCCAGACTGGCTTTGAATACTTCCAGGCATGAGGAATCCACAACATCTCTGAGAACCTGTGCCAGGGCCTCAGCAAAATCAGAGGTTGTTACTCTGACTGATGATGAGTGAAACCTGGGAAGGGCTGAAGAGGAGTTTTCCAAGGAAAGAAACCATGTGGAAAGAAGGACAACAATGGGCAGAGGGCTGAAGGGACAGCCCTGAATCCTCAGGCTTGTCTCTGCTCTTTGGAGGAGTGGGAGATGTGGGGATAGCAAGCACTGCCGTGTGGAGGGGCTGAAAGGGAGGCTCTTTGGCCAAGCAGTTGGATTCTCACTCAGCAGTGCTCCCTGGGGCTTTTCATAGCTCTGGCACGGAGGAAAAAGCGTGTTCAGAGATGATCCCGGTGTCTGATGATCCCTGTTGTCCATCCCACTCTCCTCCTGCAGGCAAGATAGAAGGGCACAGCTGTGCACGCAGAGAGGGAGGCCAGATCTCAGCAGCAGCAGCAGCAGGGAAGGGGACAACATCTAGAATGGCTCTGCTGAGTCCCATGCCCTGCTGCACCCAGAGTTGTCCCCTGCTCTGCACCATCCCCTGGAGGCTCAGCATGGCCGCAGTGCAGAGCAGGACAGGGCTGGAAGAGAGTTTTAGACCAGCCAGGCTGCTGGGTAACACAAGGTGAGAGTCAGCACCAGGAGTCTCTCATTCACTACAGGACTTGACAGGTCTGAGAACCTGGAGTGCTCTCCAGCCACAGCCTAACCCAGGTCCTGTCAGCTGGCCTGAAGTGAAAAATTAGGTAGGTTTGTCTGGGTATCAGTGAAAGAAATGGGGCTTATCAGAAAATCAAAGGTCAGAGCGCGTCGCTTAACAAAATTAGGTGGGAACAACTTGGGAGCACCACGATGGAAGCTTCGTGATGAGATACAAAAGAAATAATTTGCAGTGTTGGCTACAGTGTTTTCCTTGTCTAAGCTTGAGACAACCATTTTCATCACCCTTTTAAATTTGGGGAGGGCATCTAAGCACAGTACCCTAAGGGGCTGGTGTAAGTGGTGACTTTATTATAACCATTATTTAACATTTTCATCTCTTTCTAACAATTCTAAAACATAACTGATCCAAACCATCTACAAACGTCTTTTTCATAGCAGTATTTATTGCAATTTAATCATCTCAGGGTTCTCAGACCTGCGTTGTGTTTCTGCCAAGTGCACTGAGTGACACAGCAAAAACCTCAGCAGGAATTTGCTCTGCACTATTCTTCACCTTACTGCAGAGGTTATCAGGCTGTGGAGCTGGACACAATCCCCCTACAGCGACCCCATTACCCTTCCCCATTATGTCTGGTAAGAAGGGAGTAGAGGAGCCTTAGGGATAAGTGGGAAAAGGTGTAAGGGCCCAAGAATCTTTGTGACCGAGGCTTCTTTCTGCTCTTTTATTTCCCTACTCCCTACCTGCCTCCCCTGTGGGGCAACCTCAAAAGAGAAGAGATGTCCCTGCTCTATTTTCAAAGCTTTTCACTTCAAGGTCTCAGGTTGCAGCAGATGTTGGTCATCTCCAGGCCTTTTAGTCAGGACAAGGACACAGGGAATGGACAAAGAGGGATGGAGAGTGCAAGGACCAGCTGGGGAACTTTGGAGAAGAACATTCAGGAGGGGAATGTGACCTGGAAGGTCAGACCATGGGGTTTAAGGTGAAGCAGACAGGGAGGGGAGAGAGGAATTACCTAAAGGTTTAAGGGGACCAGATGGGGTGAGGTAAATGGGGTGGAAAGAGGAGAAAATATCTTGGACAAATGGAGATACAGGAGAGGAGCCTCTCTGAACCTCTGTACCACCAGGAGACCTCACCATCCATCCTCATATACCCTGGTTTTTCCCCTAAAAATCCTGTGGCTCATTCTGGGAGGTTATTCCTCAAAGGAAGGGTCTTCCAGTATGTGATTTTCTTGCACTTTGCAGTTTTGTCTGAGCTTAATCTATACTGATACCATCCTTGGAAAAAAAAAGACAAGGAGAGCAAGATCTCTCAGCAAAATAAATTTGGGACCACAGATGAGACACAGAGAAAGGCGGAAACCACATCACCTCTGGATTCCGCAGTTCAGTCTGTCCCTCTACCTGTTTGTAAATTACAGAAATTCCTGGAAAATTCCAGAAGCTGCAGCTGCCCCATGCCTGCAAGTGTTCAAAGCCAGGTTGGACAGGGCTTGGAGCAACCTGGGATAGTGGAAGGTGTCCCTGCCTGTGGCAAGGGTACAACTGGATGGTCTTCAAGGTCCTCTCTAAGCCAAACCATCCTTTGTATCTATGATTCTCTTCCAAATTAGACTAAACCTAGCTTTTAGTAGAAAGCCAAAATCACCTTCAAAGGTATGGTAGGTGCAACAACATTTCAATCTTGATATTGTTAATTACAGGATAGATGTGTTCAGGTGGTCCCCAGTGACCAGTCAAAAAGGCACTTGACAAAAATCTCTTGTAATGTGTTCATTTTAGTTAATGAGGCCCAGCTCTGATTAAATGCATAGAGGAAAGCTCTGTTAATAATGAATTCATTCCTTATCATATGAGAAAAGTAAGAATTTATAACACTCGCTCACTATTTTTGGAGGCTTTAAAAAAAGTCACAACACTTGAAATGGTCCCAAGTCCTGTTTCAGGAATGTGAATGAAGTATTTCATTTTCCTAAAGCAGGAACATGCAGTACTTAGCATTTCCAATCTGAGTTTATTTTAGTCTAATTTATTTTCAACAGCTTTCCCCTCATCTTGAGTGCTCTGAGAAGAGTTAAAGATAATACATTCCCATTAGAGACAAGGGATAAAACAACATCAGCACAAAAAAAAAGTTGTGTGCATTGAATCAATCCTCTCAGTGAGCTGAGATTTCAGCCAGGGGAATAAGAGCAGGAGGGTTGGAGACTCCAGGTGTGTGAGGTGTGTTCTCCTTGGCAGAGAGATGTGATGGGCACCTGGTGGAAATTAAATTCATATTTTGGTGTCACTGTGAAGAAGTTGAAGCCCTTTCCCAAGTTAAGGGTTCAACAGCTCCAGTCAAATCTTTGGTATTTAGGGCAGCGCCTTTTTTATTCGTGTCTGATTAAAAGGAAGATAAAATGGAGAAAGAAAAGATCTTTTCTACGAGTTTTTTTTTTGTGGGTTTTTTTTAATCATATAGAGATGAGTTAGAAATTTTCACATAATAGTTATCTGTAAGGCAGAGATCAGATCCAGACAGACTTTGGCTAAAAAGGATTTTGTGGGCTGTTGGTCACAGCCACATTTGGGACTTTCTGGTAACTCATAGCCCAGAGTTTTAGGAGTCTCTTTTTTAGTGAAAGAGCTGGAGCTGATATTCAGCTCCAATCTCAGCGTTTCTCTGTGTTCTTATGTCTTTGTCTAGCCCTGTTATTTTTTTTTTCTTAGCAGCTGTTTTTCTGGGAATACTTAAGAAACTCCGACAGCATCCTTCTTTGGGTATTTGCTGTTCCTCCTGGAGGACTGCTCACACTCCACGGCTGATTATGATAAATGTTCCTGGTGTAAGTAATTTACCTGTTATGTCTGCAAATTGTCAGCTTCTATCAGCTTGAAATCCACCAGTTTGGCCTACTTGTTGTAAATGTTTTGTACTCCTGTGTCTTGCTTTTATAACTCTTCCAGGATTGCCTGGGAAGCCTGGCAGACGTTGGCAGCGAGAATCACAGAATGGTTTGGGTTGGAAGGGACATTGAAGATCACCCAGTTCCAACCCCCTGCCAAAAGCAGAGACACATTCCCTGTCCAGAAAGAAACCTCACAGTTGTGCTTCCTCGAACATTCCAGGAGTTTGTTTGTGACACAAACAGTTACATGCAAACCTTTCAACCACTCATTGGTCCCTTTATGTTGGCTGATATTATTTGTCCTTTATTTATTTTTTTTTTTTAATTTATCTTTCTACTTGCGCTTCCTCCTTTCCCATTCGTCTGAGCTCAGCAGCGATGACTGTTCTAATGCAAAACCCCTCTCCACAAATTACATTTTTAAAGACTCTCTAAAACTCCTCGGCAAGGACCAAGGGCTGCTTACTCACGGTGCTCATTGGAGGTGTTTGAATAGAAGCAGCATCTTCATCTTTTCGCTCTTTAAAGACTCTGCAAGCGAAGCAAAGAACACACAGTCCAGGGTTAATGGTGGGGTAACAACTTCTGGGTTGCCTTAATATGATTAATAGCCAGAGACAAGGATTTGTCAAGGCAGCAGGAATACACCGAGGTTAAGGACGGTGGAGCAGCTCTTAGAACGAGTTGTTTGAGCACATTTCTCCTTCTCCTGCCCTGCCCCGTGTGCTTCATCTGTATTGCGCAAAGAAATCAGTGAAATCATGATCCAATGAGCTGACCTTGGCTGAGGTCACCTCAGGTTGGTACCTGTGCTAAAACCAGAGATAAGTGTACATCTTCATACAGATTGAATGCTTCCCACCTACCCAAATATTTCTACCCAAACAAGACCAGGTCCCTGCACTCCTCTCTGGAGTGAGGTATCTCTTCCATGGACTGCAGGGGGACATAAGGACAGCCAGGCTCCAAACCTCGGATTGAAATTAGGGTTTTCAGATTTCGCCAGAGTTTTCTTTGCAAAGTGACTCACGGCAGAGAATAGAAGCTCTTAAATCATCGCTGTCTAAAAGGCATGGTATGGAAATGCATTTTGAGACTGTGAAAGCTCCAGCAAACCTTTCCATCTCACAGAAATGAGTGATATTCTAGGCAGGAATGCATGGTGTTTGCTAGTGAGCTGTTCATAGAATCCTTGAATCATAGACTCATGGAATCATGGAATCATAGAACTGTTTAGGTTGGAAAAGATCTTTAATGTCATCAAGTCCAACCATTAACCCATAAGCACTTCCAAGCCACCAATAAACCACATCCTCATCTACATCTCTTTTAAATCCCCCAGGGATGGTGACTCCACCACCTCCCTGGGCAGTTCCAGAGCTTTGCCTGGAAAAGTCTGGTTTTTACCTAGATTAGCTACATCCAATGACACTTCCCTGGAAGAAATGTTCAACAAGAAGTAAATCCAACGTGGACAGGAATGTCCATCTAAATATAAGTTTGTTTCTGCAATCATGCACTGCTGTCCCTCATTGGCCTGGCAAATTTTGGTGTGCTGGAGTTAAATAGAACTGAAGTTCTGTAGCAAATCATGGAAGAGATGTGGATTAGAAAAGAAACTCAACACAGAGACCCTTTTCCACACTTCTGGATTCACTGGGGACAAAATACCTCTGCAAGCCACACCATGCTAACAGGGTAACCTCTTCTAGCACCATTTTTAGGAACCTTCCAGCCTGCCCTTTGGGATTGGATCTGGGAGTTTATGGACATCTTGGAAACTGTGACTGCTGGATATGCCAAAAGCCTGGTCCAGGCCATACATCACTAACCCAACCCCTGTGTTCAGTGCCACTGCTGTTACATCCACCACTGCTTTTTGAAAGATAAGGGTGAGGCAAACACCGGTTGAGTACACCCTGATGGTAGCAGAACTCCTGAATTCAAATAACCTCTTACCCCCCAAATCTCTCAGGCTGTGTGTTGGTCTGTGCTCACTTTAACTCCAGGAGGGATCCCAGGGCTCTCTCCAGGCTCTTTGGAGGATTTGGAGGAGCTCTCTCCTCCCTTGGAGGATTCCTGCCTTACTGCACAGCAAAGCCAGGGTGGTGCTGAGCCATGCCAAGGATTCCTGCCTGGTTTGTCCATCACAAGGACCACCCCGATGCTGTGCTAACAAGGCCTCTCTTTTCCTGCCATACTGAATCTCCCTCAAAGCCATGCACAGAAAATGCCTCATTCCTACCCCACCTCCCTCTCTCCACCCCCTTGGTAACCATCAAAATGCTGTTTTGGTCACCAATCAGCAATTCTTGTTTTGGGCAAGAGTAAACAATCCAAGAAGGAGCTTAAATGCTTAAGTGCTCCAAACCCCTCTACTTAGCACAAGATGTTTGTGTGTCCTTTATTATTCCTGACTCCTTTTTCCCCTCTCTTTGGTCCTCCCCCATCGCTTTTCCACCCAGGCAGCTTGGTCCCTTTTGTACACAACATCCTTTCCCTTTCACAAATCCAGAAAGACCCAGTGGGAAGGCGGACACAGGAAATGCTGCAAGCAAGGAAAATGCCTCCCTACCCTGCGACACTGAGCTGCCAGGGAGGGGAGGTATTTATTTATTTTTTTTAAGTGTGTGTGGGGCATTCTCTGGCTTTTTCCTTTTCTTTTTAAAGCCCTCTTTTCCACGTTTCCTTTCTTGTTGGCTTGAAAATAACTGACAACAAAACCTGCAGGCAGAGCTTTGTCTTCCCCCACTTCCCAGTGTTTCCTTTACTTTCACAAGCATCACACACAAAGGCTCGAAGAGGAAGGGGAAGGATTTCATCCTGTTTTGTCTCCCACATTCACATGATGCTCACTGAGCTCCATGCAGAGGGCACTTAAACAGTCCTGCTGTGGCTGAAATCATAATCACAGAATGGCCTGGGCTGGAAGGGACCTTAAAGCTCATCTTGTTCCAGCCCCCTGCCATGGCAGGGACATCTTCCACTACCCCAGGTAGCTCAAGGCCTTGTCCGGCCTGGCCTTGGACACTTCCAGGGATGGGGAAGCTTCTCTGGACAACCTGTGCCAGGGCCTCACCACACTCACAGGGAACAATTTGTTCTTAAACACACCATAAAATGGTTCAGATGTTGCCTCTGAAAGGCTTTGAGGCTTCCCAGATGTGCTCATTAGCACTGCAGTAGTGCTTGTGTGTTATCCCTGTGTGATCCATGTATTGATGCCTGGGATCAACTTTTATAACAAGGATTTTTCTTTAGGGGAGGTTTTGCTATAAACTCATTGTTGCTCCATTTGGGGCTGGTTTAAAAAGACACAGTCTGGGGTGAAGACCAGCAAGAAAAAAGCCACTTTTGCTGTGGGGAAACCTGAAAAAAAAAAAGCTTCAGGTAAGACCTGCTCGTGGATTTCCCTCAGGCTCAGTTGTATGAAGGACAAGCCTTGGTCCAAACTCTTGACCAGCCATGACACCACAGGGCGTCTGACCAGCACCCTGCCCTTCTGCAAAGATTAGATCCCAAACCTCCAAGCTGGCAGCATTTCTCAAACTGGCTAGAAATCAAAGTATTTTTGTCCATCTCAGAACTGTGCTTCAAATAAAAATTAAAAAAAAAAAAAAAGCCAAAAAACTAAAGAAATTCCAACACCCAATCTGCCTGTCCTAGCTGCTGCCCCTATCACGGCACTTCAGGCCTTATCTCTCAGTGTTGATCTCTGGTGTTGTCTTTATTTTCTCCTTCCCCGGTCCCGCATTGTCCTGCACCTCTCCCCCGACTCCCTTCCCAGAGCCTTGTGATAACCATTGCCTAGGTAACAGCATCTTGCCTGGTGTGTTTGACTGCCTGCAATGGATGTGGGGGCGTGTGCTGTGCCTGCATTCCCAGTGGGATAAGAAGTGGAGAGTCGAGTGCTGTGTGTGGGAGAGGAACTTCTTACTCTGATTCTGACACCAGCAGAGGCAAGGAGGTCATCTCCTCGCGTCCCTCTGTGGGGTTTGGGAGCTGCTGCTGTGGTGGCTGAAAGGATTTATTGGCTTCTTGGTGAGAGGGCTGGGAAGGGAGAGAGACTTGGAGGACTTCTTGTTGCCGTGCTCATCCAGGACGTCCTCATAAAATGTTATTTAAAGTTATGCATGGCTAAAGCTTTGATTATTCACAGGCCAGCTGGTGGGGAAGCTGATTGCCACTTTATTCCTACCCCAGGCTTCCTCTGGAGCGAGCTGAAAATCCAGCAGGAAGGAAAATAAAACACCCCAAGAATCACCTATCAACAAAGATCAAGAGAAGGAGGACCAGAAATCCAGCAAATTAATCTAAGAAACATTTTTGTGCTGCATTAAGGGTTAATCCAGACTCAGAAAATGTCAAAAAGCCTGCGTGTCTCACAAAACTTGCTCAAAGCATTAATTTAGGGAAGTTTGGTTTTATTTCCATTAATGTGTGGACTGGAAACCAGGTAAAAAACTGCAAGTAGAAGGTCAGGCATAGCACAGAGGATGGAATAGAAACAGGACCCATAGAGGTTTTAATTATCTTACTTATAAAGTCAGTTCTTAACATATTCATGACTTCTTTTTTAAAGGTGCCTGAAGCACTAAGAGTTGAACCAATGAGCAAAGGAAGAAAAGTAGATGGGATGGCTCATAATTGGAAACTGGTGGCAGAAAAGACTGAAATTGTGCTGGATGTGAGGAGATTCAGAGGAATAAATTCAAATGTGTCAATGTAATGTACAAGAGAGTCTTAAGGAGCAATTCATGCTGAAAGAGATCTGTAACAGACGGACAGCAAAGTAGATGGCAATTAGGTCCCACAGCTCAGAACCTGGGTCAGGGAAAAGGAAGAGGGAAAGGCACTGCTGCTTCCCTGCCACCTTTCCACCTTTCCTGCTGCCTGCAGGTTTTCTTGGACAGCTGTCAATCAGCAGGGCCAGACTCATCGCATTATTGAAGAAGGTCATAGAATCAAAGAATGGTTTGGGTTGGAAAAGAGGTGTTAAAGACCATTTTGTTTCAACCCCCTGCCCTGGGCAGGGATACCTTCCACTATCCCAGGTTGCTCCAAGGCTCATCCAACCCAGCCTTGGACACTTCCAGGGATGGAGCAGCCACAGCTTCTCTGGGTAGCCTCTGCCAGGGCCTCACCACCCTCACAGGGAAGAATTCCTTCCTGATATTTAACCTAAACCTGCCCTTTTTCAGCTCAGGGCCTTTTCCTGTCACTCCATATCCTTGTAAAAGGTCTTTCCAGAAATTTTTGCAGTCTCCTTTCAGGGTCTGGAAGGCCACTGAAGCCTTCTCTTCTCCAAGCTGAGCAATCCCAATTCTCTCAGCCTTTCCTCACAGCAGAGCTGCTCCATCCCTCTGATCATCCTGGTGCCTCCTCTGGCCTCAATCAAACATCTCCAGGTCCTTCCTGTGCTGGGCCCTGGGGCTGGAGGCAGCTCTGCAGGTGGAGTCTTGCCTGAGAGGAGCAGAGGGGAAGAATCTCCTCCCTTGAACTGCTGGGAGGTCATTTCCCAGCATTTGTGAGGGAATGCAGAGTGGATCCCCACAATCCCATGCTGGACAGCACAGGGCTACAGGGCTGGGAGGTTGCTCTGCTGCAGCAAAGGTGTGGGAGGAGCACTCAACCAGGCCCTGGTGGTAAATCCATGACTCCCAAAACCACTCTGTTTTCATCTGTGTTGTTGTTCCTCTCTGACCAGCTTGGTACCACACCATGAAAATGCCTGACCTGTGACTCCCCGAAGAAGAGTACAGCTCGGCTTATCAAATCTGGCTGTTGGCATGAAGAGCTGAACCACTCTGCTGCCAGCCACGGTCTTCCCTCCACTGAAAATAACTTTTCATAGCAGAGAAGCAATTTAAAATATTGACATGGGGATAGTGGCCTCTGGTAAGAACTCCTACGCAATATAAACCATGGAGTTGGCACAGGAGAGCATGGGCAGCTCCCATCTCCCTCAGTTTTGGAAGATGAAAGCGGAGCCTGGAGAGGAAGGTGTTCAAGCCATCATCCAGCAAAGCAGAGACACCAACAATTGTAGAAAATAGCCGGAAAAACAAGACCCAAGTGAAAACCAGCTGAGTTCTGGACGCTAAACCACACTTCCCAGCACAAATCCATCTCTTTTCTTCTCCCTTTGCCATGTGACTGCCTCATCTTCCCCCATTCCCTCTTTTTGAAGGGTTCCTCTCTACCTTGACTTTTCTCCAGTGTTTTTAATTCCATTCTCTCCTCTGTGCAGAACCTCCCAGCCAAACCCAGTGCGTCAGAGGTGGAAGGAACAGTACCAGTCACCAGGAAACACTGCTGAAATGATTTTCCAGTACAAGCTGAAATGAAATAACTCAGTGTAGTGTGCATATCAATCCTGGGGAGTTATTCCCAGCTCAGTATTGATTGGATATGAAAGGAGCAAGCCTTGGAAAGGAACACAGAGCTACCAACATTTCCCCAAACTTTTAAATTCCTTTGTGGTGTTCCCTCTGTTCTTTCCTCTGGGTTGTTTTGAGGGTTTTTTTCCCTATATTTTTTCCTTTTTGCTTCTTTTCTTTTTGCCAGGAGTGAACCAACTGCGAGCTTTCCCCAATCACACTCGTGCCAGTCAACTCTGATTCAGAAGCAAGGCAGCAAAGAAGGCCTCAGGGTAGAAATCAAACACTGGAGTGCTCTGTGTAGGGAGAAGGGAAAAAGCTTCACCCATGTGCTTATGGTATTGGAAGGAGGAACAAAATTCCTTGGAATTAGTGGTTTCTTTCCTTTCTCTATCACTGAGCTTTTGTTTTCATTGTATGGAAGTCCTGTGGATTGCAGCTTGTCTACTGTCAGATTTGTCCTGTGAGGGTTTAATGTCCTGAAGAATAATGTTCTGGGGAATTCTGGTGCTTTCTGGGTTGTAGGAGGACTGGAAATGAGGGGAAGTTTATTAGAATGTACAATTATCAATTAACAATTATCATTCAGAATTCTCATTAATCTGGAAGCATTTGGGAGCTGCAAACACACACGAAATCTTCATTGTGAGGCTGGGCTCTGCATTCCAAGGGCTCATGGCAGGGACAAGTGGTGCTGTAACCAGTCAGGTGATGGAATCCAAAGGATCATCCTGGTTATCAACCCCCTTTTTCCTGCTAATTGCTTCCTACCTACCACCCCTCTGCACCACTGATGTTCCTTTCTCAGACCTAGAGGCATTTTACGTCACCCTTCCTTACTGATTTCTTGATAACCTCATATCAAAGCTCTCCTTTTCCACTCAGGGCTGCATTCCCACACCTTCAGAGCCGAGACTGAATCCTTTGAGGATGCCCTTAGTGGTGAGGTGAGCAGATTGGGCCCTGAGCAGTGGATAAAGTTTTAATGCAGAAGTTACCTGCTCATTAAATAAAGTGGTGAAAAAACATAGGAGAACTACACCCCTTTTCCCATTTATTTTCAGATGATTTGTCAATGCAAAGGGCAGATGTCTTTTTTTTCAAACAGGGTACTTGAGAAAGCAGGAGGAAGTAGCAAAGTTGGAGGGAATAATATATGGAAATGGGCTGGAGTGGCCAGATATGGCATGAAAATTATTAAGGGGAAAAGGAAAAGAGGAGTAGGATGGCAGAAAGAGGGAACAGCACCCAAGGTAGGAAGAGGAGCTCACCCCATGATCCTAAAACACTGGGGAAATTCCCAAAGAGAAAAAGCAGTTGGTGTTTCAATGAACACCAATTTTATCCATAGTGTGCTGGAATCACTTAGGAATATTGGAAAGGGAGTTTGAAGGTCCTGCAGAAACTCAGAATTTGTGTCCTGACTCCATATTCAGGGCAAGGGACTGCGCTGACTCAACAGGGATGGTTATGGTCAGCCTCTGGTGAGGAGAAAATCCTCCTGTCCAAGGCTGGGTCCAGCATCCAGAAAAACAATTCTGTGGGCTCCTGCACAGGAAAAAAAAGGTGATACTTTGGTGAAGTGAGGCAGCAGGTGAGACAGAACAATTGTCTTTCTCACTTTTGAACTTTCTCGTGCCCTATTATCCTGTGACAAACGTGGATGGGGAGCTGAGGGGGGGCTGAGAAGTAACAGGAGTTTTTGTCCTGCTTCTGAGTGTGAAAAACGAGGTTCACTCCTGGTAAAGTCTATAAGGGTTTTAATAAGGGTTTTAGTAAAAGGGACAATAGGAGATAGAAATAAAGCAAAGAGTTAATATGGCCGGGTGCTTGGCATGATGCCAGAGGCACACCTTAGCTAACAAACCTCTTCTGTTAAATGTCCGAGTCTCATACATATTCATAGGTTTCTATGCATCATTCAACTATTCCTGTTTTGGTATCTCTTTGGGTTCCAAGTCTTCCCCTATCCGGTTATCCTGCGTTCCACTTCTGATCAATAGATTCTTCATTCCAGGGTCTGAGGCCTGTCGATGTTATCTTCAGCCAGATAGTCCAGGAATTTGGGGAATTTCCTTGCTCATCTTTGCTATCCTTAGTTTACTACATAAAGAAACATTCTACATATGATATAATCCCAAGACATCACACTACTTTTTAAAATGAAATATTTTCATACCACTTCACTTTCTTACATTACACATACGACATTCATTTTAATATTTGCAAAAAGCCAACAATACAATATGCATTTATAACATGAGTAAAGGAGAGCGAGTGACACCTGCAAGTGAGTGTGAGTGAGAGTGAGTGACACGTGTGCATCTGTGGGGTGGAACTGGGAGGGGAGGGAGCCGAGACCCTCCCTCTGCACTTCTGCAGGGTGCACATCTCCCTCCATGCCCTGCTTCTCCCTCTCCCACTCCTGCCGAGGTGCCTTTGAGAGCTGCTGCTGTGGCAGGTGAGTCAGTGCGACAGCTCAGGCACGGGGCAGCCCCCTCAGCTGCCGAAATGCCAGCCAATCTCCCAGCAGGCTCGGAGCCCACTATTATAAATGCATTATTTCCCTCCCTCCCCTCTCCTTCAGCTGGCGTGGTGAGTCAGTAATCAAGGTTCCTTTGTCATTTTGTGGGGTGTGGGGGAGCTGCTGGTGGTGCCGGTGGGCACAAGGTGTGTGGGGCGGGTTTAGCTTCATCCTCGCATGGATCTTCCTTCTGCTCCTTCCTAGGCTCAGAAAGCCCCACCAGCTGCGGGAAGGGGTAGGAAAAGGGACAAAAATGGGGTAGAAAGGAGGGGGGGGAGACAGCCCCACTCTGAATTTCAGCATTCTCCATCCTGATTCACAGCAGTCTTAAATAGAGACCAAGATCCTTCCCTGTTGATGACAATCGTTCAACAAATTCCAGGCGGGGTTTGAAAGGGAATTTAAAAATCCCAGCAGCTCTAATACCAAAGTTCTGGCAGAACTTGGAGGAGCTGGTGGGCAACGAGCATAACGTCAGCGCCTTTGTTTGGCATCTCTCTGCTGGTGTGGGCTGCCCGCTGCGGAAAACGGGACAGCAGCAGGGAAAGTTGGGAGGGAAGGAGGGGAGGGAAGAGGAGGACAAGGCAGGGGGTGCAGGGGGACTGAATTTTCACTTCTGGCTCAGGAAAGAGTCCTGAGCAGAGGGGAGAGAGAGGGATGCTGCTGAGGGAAAGGGAACAGCCCAAAGTGAGTTGGGGGCAGAAAATGAGCGAGTTCTCCCTGTGTGAAACCCTCAGATGCGCACAGGAGCCTTTCCCTGGATGGCACTACTGCAGGGATCCGTTGGAGCAAAGGACAGTGCAGCCCTGAGCGGCCAAAACAGATGTCAAGGGGAGGGCAAGAGCAGGGTAAATGCACTGAAAATACATCCCTGGGCTGCCCCAAGCTGGTCAGGGCTCAGAGACCTTCTGAACAAGAGCTGGGGTGATGGTACCGGGAAGCACCATGTGAATTTTTCCCCTGTGAGTTTACCCAAACACTTCTTAAATCCATGCTGCATCCAGCAGCAGCATCCAGCACAGAGCTTCCACAGCTTGGCATGAAATGATCTCTCCTGGTGTTTGTGATGGGCTCCTTGTTTCAGAAGGGAGTTTAAATGATTATTACCTCACTCAGCACCTTTTGGCCCCTCACATTACCCCTCAGTCATGATTTTTCCAGGCCATCCCTTAACACACCACGAGGGCCTTTCTTACACTGCAGGACACCTCATGCCAGCTGAAGAATCAGTGATGTTCACCATGGCCTTGAGGTTTTTGTGGTGCCCATGGGGTGGGAAAGCTGGCAGAGACCTTCCTTGGGTGCTGAACCCTGCACAAGGGTAATCTCCCCACAGGAAATCAGCATGGGAAAACTGCAGAGAGGGAGGTGAGTAGATGGGATGCAGTCAGAGAAGGTACAGAATGAAACCCCCCTGGTCCCAAGATCACATTATTGCTCCTTCTGTATCAGCTCCACCTTCCAGCATTAATTCCCACAATTTTCCCAGTATGTGTGCACATGGCTTTGTGCAAAAATCCATGGTTTTAAGAAAAAGGGGACCAATTGTTGTCCAGGGCTTTCAGGAAACTGCCAGTTCGTGCCTTTACATTTGGCTTGAGTTGCTGCCTGCCGAGCCAAAGGCACAGTGTCCTCTCCATGGACGTGAGCACAGATGGGATCACCTTTCCCTCTGCCTCTTCTTTTGGAAAATTGGTGGTTCTCTGCTGGATCAGAGAGTGGAGCAGTCATTGTGTGTGACCACACTTGCCAGAGCTGACACGTGGGAGGCTGTGTGAACACACCACCAGGGATGCCAGAGCCGGTGGGATTGTCCCTTGTGGTGGCAACACAATTCAGTCTTTGATTTTCTTAATCTGGCAGCAGCTGCGCCTTTCGAAGTGGTAGAAGATGATATTGCAAACCCAAACCTGTTTGATCAGTGAAATCCCCTGGATTTGTCTCTGTTGATTGACCCAAGGTATGATCAAAGCTTTCCTTTCATCTGTGAGCGTTCAAAATACCTTTCTGATTGTACCTCTCAGACGTGGGCTCCTTATTATCCAACAGAAGCTGACATGCAACAGCCACTTCTTTGCATGAGGCTCTCCTCCAGCTTCCTGTGTTTGTCAAGAATTGTCTGAAATTAGCCCAAGAATTCAGCAGCTGTTGGGGAGAGGAGTGGGATGAAACAACCCAGTTTGAGATGGATTTCCTGGGAAGGTGAGTCTGGAAATGCTGATTAAATGTTCAAGGCTAGGTTGGATGGGGCCTTAAGCAACTTGGTCTAGTGGAATGTGTCCCTGCCCATGGCAGGGGTGGAGCTGGATGGTTTTTAGGTCCCTTCCAACCCAAACCCTTCTCAGATTTTATGATGTTGATAGCAAGAAGAGAATATGAACAGAGAAGTGGATCTGCTATAAAGGACAGAGAGGACTACCCAGAACAGTGACCACAGGAGGAGCTCAGAAGGAAGAAGAGGACAATAAAATGGTGTTGCTTTAGCTGGAAGTTAAGAGGTCTTTGACTTCATTCCAGGAGGAAAATTGCACTTCAATATTTCCTAGCACTGAAAAGAGTATTTTTATTACAGCATATTTTTAGTTAATTGTCTATTGATTCGCTTTTTTATTCCAGAGAAAAAATTAAGACACAATTGATAGTCTGCTTGCTTTACTAACTTCTGTAACTGCAAAATTGCCCAGAGCAAGAGGAAGATGCTGAAAACGTTCTCTTTGTATATACCTGGAGAACAGGTGGGATTTTTTTCAGCCCCTATAAAATAATTCTAACATACTGCTGGCCTAACCTCACTTGTAGATGACAACAAACTGGTTGAATTGTGATGAATACATCCTTGGGGCACCTGGTGGTTACCAGTGACACCATGACAAAGGCAGAGTCAGAATCTTAGTGGCACAGCTCAGGGGTGGACCTGCATTGATTTCTTTTCAGTTTGTTCCCTCAATTAATTGTCTCTCTAGAGACCTATTGTGTGTATTTTTTTTCCTCTGCTATTTCATCTCAGATGCACCCACCTGAATTGCTTTCTTTGTTATTTTGCTTCAAGTTTCTGTGTGCTACTAAAATGTGTCTGTAAATGTGCTATGGAATTGGATATTTTTGTTGGATGTAGGATTGGGTGAACATACCCTGCACCAAAGCTTCCCCAAGGGTCAGAGACAGATTTTCAGGCCAACTCTTCCAAGACACAAAAACTGTTAAAACTTCCAGGATGTTGATTGCTGTTTTCCTAATTTATATTATTGAACAAAATGTGATTAATTACATTATGCTTTGTGCCACTTGAAAACACTTAGTCAGAGATAATTCCTTCCCGAGCAAACTGCCATCTGAGGATACGAGATGAACACACACAGAGGCAAGGGTGGGGAGCTTATTATCCTTTTAGTGACGAGGATTTGAGGGGGTTTTTTTGGTAGAAAAGCTCAGCATCTTTCAGAGGTGAATCAGCCCAGCTTAAATCTGAGTCATTTCTCATGTCCACGTCTCTCTGTGGAACGCAGAAGAAAGGACAATGTGGCTCCTCTCATGGACATCTCCAGATGGATCTTTAAAGATTGGATCCTTAATATTTGTGTGCAACTCGGGTGAAAATAGGTCTGAAGTTTTCTCCGGGCACCTCCACATCTCTTTGGGCACTTGAACACCATCAAATCTCTCTCCTGACCCACCAATCCACTCCTGAGAGGAGCAGGGAGTCACCTCAAAACCTGGTGACAAGAGAATGAGGACTGGAAGCCAATGTGCAACTCTGATTTTGTGCGTAACTTTTACCCATTGAACAGTTTAAAATATTCAACATTATTCCTTTTATTTTTTTTCCCTCCTCTGGCTGGAATCATCATTTGTGTGCCTTCATCCACATAACGCCCTTAACAGAGCAGCTGAGCTTTTTATAGAGATCAATAAAACTTAAAAGGTGGAACAACTGTGAGTTTCTCAAGCCCTTTATAAAAGGTTTGCCCAGGGCTGGGGTTGCTGACCCTTTTGGGATGATGGTTAGGAGAACAAAAGACCAGGCAAAGATAAAGGCAAGCGAATATGGGACAGAAAAGGGGATTGTGGAACTTCTAATGTAAGAAAATGCTACAAATGTTCAAGACACTGGAAAGGTCAGAGCTACAAGCTGCATAAACACAGGGGTAAGTCAGGCTGGTGATGAGCAAGGGCATAAATTGAAGTATTTTTGCTTAGGGAAGAGAATGAAAGGATTGGGAGGATACTTGGCGAAGCAGCTGAGGGGTGGATCCAGAGTTATACAATAAAGAGTGTGTGTGTGGGGGACAGTGAGGCTTCTTCCTCCAGGCACTGATTTAGTGAGGGGAGAAAGGCACTGGTTTACAACCAGAGAGTCACAGAATGGTTTTTGTTGGACAGGACCTTCAAGATCATCCAGTTCCACCTCCCTGCCATGGGCAGGGATAGCTTCCACCAGACCAGGTTGCTCCAAGGTCCATCCAACCTCAAACCCCAGCCATGTGTCCCTGTACCAGCCCAGAGAGGAGTGTGGCCGCCCCTTTGCTCACCAGCTTTCTGCTGAGCTATTTCCAGCTCCTTTTTGGGAGCCTTTTCCCTTTTGCTCAATTCCCTCGGTGGCAGATGCATGGTCAGATAACTCCCACACCTGTTTCCGTGGAGTAGCTCTGAAATCCCATGTCTACATGTGGCCATAAGGTGCTGTGTGAAAATTAGAGCCACGATTAGCTAAATGACTTTTGATATCATAACGATGAAATCAGATTTGAGTCAGCCCCCATAAGCCTGCCCAGAAAATCACATTGACCTCGGTACAAAAGTCACATCCATCCATCCTCACTGTATTTCTGTGCAGAAGAACTTGGGAGTGCACTCCTGGTGCTGAGGAGAAACACAGGTCCTACCTCCAGACGCCCAGACCATGAGTCCTTCCACATCATTAAATGGATGGTAGTGGACATAATAGATTTTCCAGAGGGGCAGATGGCAGGAATGTGGCAGCCAGAGCAGGCAGTTTGATGCTGTGCAGGAAAGCAAGTTTGATTAGACGAGTTCAACTCATCATTCAGTTCCAGTTCTCAGCAGCACAGGCACTGCTCCTCGCCAGATTAAAAATCCACATGTGTATGGGAGGAAAATGGGAATGAGCTTCAGGACCTCCAGCAAAGGTAAAATGAATCCCAGGTGGTGGTTAAGACTCTTTTTTTTTTTGCCTGAAATCTTTTTGCTTCCACAGTGCAGAGCAGAGCTCTTTGGACTAGAGCTCAGCCTACTCGGGGCATGGTTTGAGAAGGAAATTCAGATCACATCTTTCTCAGAAATGGAGACCTGGGTCAGAATTGCAAATGCCAGGTCTGGAGTTCAATTCTTCTCAAATCTCAGAGTGCCCAAATTTGAGATTCTTGCTTTGATCTCTTTTAGAGAAAACATGTAAGGCTGAAGCTTCTGCTTCCTTCTGAATTGATGTATATTTGGAAATCTTTTATTTTTTAGGGTTTTGCAAAAAATTTTGTCCTACCAAGTTTTGAACATAATTTTTACACAATTGACGGTGTCCAAGCATTTTAAAGCTTTTATTTAAATCCGTTTTATTTTTTTATTACTTTTGTGCATGTTGGTAAAAGTAATAGCTCCAAATCTGCTTTGAAATAGGTTCATTTCAAAGTGATAAACACGGTGGATTTTGAAAGGATGTGAGGCAAATCCACATTGTCATAAACCCCTAAGAAGTTTCTCTGTATGAAACATTTCTGAGACCACTTTTCATGCATTTATTCCTCTTTCATTCTTTCTTCCAAACAGTGAACTGAATAAGGTAGGTCAACAAAAAAAAAAAACCATCCTCCAAAGAGCTGATGACCAGAACATGTTTTTATTTTAATTCTAGAAAGCCTTTTTTGTTGTTGTTGTTTGATTGTTTTTAACTTGACCTACATAAAACATCATCTTCTTAGATACCAAATGTCACAGTTACCTGGACACTCACAGAGAAATATAATTACATATTCATGTGCCAGATGTAGCCTGTCCACAGAGACTTGTGCCAGCATTTGGTCTAATGAAGGAACAGCTGGATTGAAGGAAGATGTAGTATGGAACAGAAGAAATACATAAATTATGAAGCGTTTTCATCAGCTGAAGTCCTGCTGACATCCCACATTCACATTTCACTCAGAACATGGAAGCTGGTTCTTCTTCTCCAACTTCATTGAAGGCAAGGTCTGATTTTCTCCCAGCTCTGTCATTCCTTTCTTGCCTACCTGTAGCCGGTCCCCTAAAGATGTTTTTAGAAGAAAAACACTTCATTCTGACTCATAGCCCTCAAAAAAGCTACAAGGCAAGAGGAAAAAATAAATTAATCTTTAATTCTACTCTTTGACTTCTTTCCTCTGACACTTATTCTTTGCAATTGTACTTTAAAACACTTCCGTTGGTTCTGATTATCATCTTCACAGCTTTGGGATTGTCCTGAAGCTCTCCAGACCGTGATCTGTGTTCAGAATTCCAGATGACATGCTCTTGGTAGCATTTCTTGGGCTGTCACTTACCCAGGGATGGTTCAGATCATTGCTCACTTTCGATGTTTGTAACAAAACAAAGCAGCTTCCCTCAGATCCTACTGACAGTGCAACTTCCTGCAGTGTGCCTCAGGGCAAATTGTGCTTTCCCAAAAACTTTAAAGCCTTCTCCTGAATATTTTGATGGAAAAAAAAAGAGTTTGTGCCTGTTGCACAAACAGGGAGGATACTTGTGTCCCTATGGCCAAGGAAAATATTTTAAATATGAGTGGCCTTGAGCTGTCCCGGTGTGTTGTGCCCATGAGGAGTGGGGAATGGGTTGAGCTGTATCTGTCTCTGTAATTTTTATGGTCCCATCATTAAGGGACCCAAGCAACCATCCCATAAATCAATAGCAAAAGTCTGGACCTTGTGGCCCAGACATGTCCTTCATGACTATAGCCACTGANTTGATATCAAAGTGTGAAGAACTCGTGAGCTGTCATTGTCCATTTTGGGATGCACTGAGGCAGGAGCCTCTGGAGCCCAGAGTGTACCTCTGAAGGCCTTTCAAATAAATCCCTCTTTTATTCCTTTATTCCTGTCTGGTCTCTGTTTCTAGGTAGTCATTTAAGGCACCAAAACAATTCTCTGATGATCCCAGGAAATCCTGCTGACAGTGAAGCAACAGAACAGTCCTGCATCCCTAAGAGACATTTTTTCTTCAGTGTGTTGGAATGTTTGGGTTACTAAAGCAGAAGATCGGATTCCTTGTTTCCCTGTTTCCTTTTTAGTTTGTTTGGGGTTTTTTTTTGTTTTGTTTTGTTTTGTTTTGTTTTTTGGTGGGTTTTTTTAGGCTTCTGTAGTATGCTGCAGAAACAAAGATTTGAATATTGACCTTATCCTCACTGCGAAAATTCCAAAGTTTCTTGGCTTAATTGGCATCTAGTGCAATTTCTTGTAAACAATGATGTGTCCTTTCCCTCAAAAAGAAAAAAATCTATGAGAGTTGTCAGTGCTGTTTTATACAGCCCTAAGGATCAGCTGGGAAGGGTTGTCATGGACTCAAGTGCTAATGACTGGATCATCTGCTGCTCTGAAGGAAAAGTGGGTTGATTTTTTAAGGAAGAACAACCCTCTAGGCTGCCAGACATTGAATTGATCTGTTCTGGTCTGGGAAATTGTCTCTTTTCCCTCCTGATGATGAAACCCTCACTGCAGCTCTTCCATTTCAATTAATTCTGAGATAAAATGCTGACTCTCTGAATGGAAAAGTTTGACACACCAATGACCAGGATAGCAAAGGTGGATTTTTTTTTTTCACGTTTTTCATGTTTTTTAACATGTGGAAACAGGTTTGAGCCTGATGTGTGTGTCTCCACGGGAGTGTCTGCACAAGTCTCTCCTCCAGATTCACATACAGATAAAAAGTGTTGTTCATCTGAGGATGAAAAGAGCTAATTCTGTGCAAATATCAAGGTCCAGCTTGCCTAGTCAAAAAAAGGACATTTCTAGTCTTTAATACTAAGTTATGTGTTAATATCTGCCTCTCTTCAGTGAGATCAAGTCCTGAAGACTTTGACACCTACATTGTGAAAGGGATCCAGGTGTTTAGGTAGGGATAAAATACCTTTTAGCTTCTCCCAGCATCACTTCTCATGATTTCTGCTGGAGGTTTCTGATCTACATGGAAGAACTTAACTCCCCTTAGTGTCTCTTCAAGTTTTTAGGTTACTTTTGCATTGCAGTTTTACCATTCACTCGGTCTTCAGTGAATGCCTTCGCACCCTTTGAACTAAATAAATTAAACTTGTGTTGCTATTTTGACTGGAAAAGGAGTGGTTACTGATGGCAAAAATTGAGTTCAGCCTGTGGAAAATTTAGCAGTGGTTCCTCTCACATAAGCACCTCTGCAAGGCTTTAGGAAGTGATTCAATTTAATCTCGACACCCTCTGGGGTTTTGCACCTGTCAGAAAGGTGTGAGGTTATGAAGGCAGGAAAAGATCCAGCACAGAAAGCTCATTTGTGCTTGCCCTTCCCAGCAGCATCTCTGAGAGGGAGTGGGACAAGCAGGAAAAACTTGTATTTTGTACAGGAATTAAATGGGTCATCACCCTCTAAATATGAATATTAATAAGACAGTTTCAGAAGTGAGTGTTTGGGGAAATCAGGGAAAATAAAGGTATTCAGTTTTCCCAATGGAATAAATATTGGCCACTTTTGAAAATAGATGTTGATGGAGCATTAACTGATTCTTCCATCACAGTTCCTATATTCCAACCTGGACACAGGATTAGCTCAGAGATAAGTGCAGACAGATAAACCTCCCGTGAATGTTTGTGAAAAGCTCCTGATGGGTTGATCTCTCTGTGTCATCAACATCAACCATCCGGAGTACTTCACCCACCTTCCATTCCCTGGCCTGGCATCATTCCCACTGACTGGAAAAGGAACCCACATGTTTTAAAAGGGAGAAAAAGGAGGATCCAGGGAATTACAGTCTTGTCAATCTCTTTTCCCAACAAGATCATGAAGAAAATCCTCCTGAAAACAATGCTAAGAAACAAGGAGGTGATTGGTGACAACAGAAGTGACTTCATATGTCTTTAAGATGGTGAAGAACAGGTTTAGACTAGATAGTAGGAAAAAATTGTTGATGGTAAGGGTGGTGAGGCCCTGGCACAGGGTGCCCAGAGAAGCTGTGGCTGCCTCATCCCTGGAAGTGTCCAAGGCCAGGATGGATGGGGCTTGGAGCAAACTGGGATAGTGGAAGGTGTCCCTGCCCATGGCAGGGGAGTTGGAACTGGATGGTCTGGAAGGTGCCTTCCAACCCAAATATTTCTGTGATTCCGTGATTAAACCTCTTGGCAGTACATGTTTTTTTAACAAAACATTAAAAAAAAAACACAACCAAAACCAAAAATTAAAAAAAAAAAAACCAAACAAAACAAAAATTCCCCAAACTACCAACTACCTGAATGTACACAGAACAGGATAATAGCAAATAGCTTCATTCTTTATTCTGTATGAGGAGCAGGTCACATCCCCACCATCTCCCATGAACTCAGAAGATGCCCACAGATCAAAAGATAAGTCTGGTGGCAGCTGATGACAACCTCAAGCAAAGCAACTGAATTTCTTGGTGGAGGAACTGCATCTTTTCCAAGCTTTTTGTCTCTTGGCTCCTGTCCCTCGCTGTTCCCCTGGTGCTGGTGGCCCCATGGAGGATTTCCAAGCTGTCTCTCCATCCCAAGCAGCAGAATCAAACAACATTTAGTACATTTAGGTGGTCACGGAGCTCATGGGACATGTCCAGCTGTCCTTTCTCGTAGGATTGATGCTACTGCAAGTTTTGCAGTTTTCACCACGACTGTGGTTCCTGATGGAACCTCCCCCTCTGAGGAGATTACTCATAAGCCTTCTCCTAGATTGACTATTGCCCGCTGAAAAAAAAAATTTCATATCTAGTGATTATTTTTATTAAAGTTTCTTTTCTCTTTTAGACCTCCTGGGAGGTTCCTGCAGCTCTCAGTCATTTCTGGTGGAAATACTGACTCCCAAGGAGCCTTGTCAGTGCTGGGGATGGACAGGAATGGAGAGAGACTGCAGGTGGGATTAGAAAAACATCTCAGCAGAGATGTACTCTGTGTAGGATGTAGGACTTTACTGAGTTCTGGAACATAAGGAGGAAAAATTATCCTCTTTCCTCTAGCCCAGAGATTCCCAAGCTGTGGGAGTTACGGCACACCTACCTCTGAGAACCTTCCCCAAGCAGCTGTCTACAGAAATTAGTGCCTGCGGAAAACTGTAAGGAGGAATATCTTGAGCATGGTGGCACCAGATTGTCTCATGACTTCCCTGCGCTACATCGTTGGTTTATATCCATCTGTTGTTTCTTGTCCCATCTTTCATCTAAAGAAAAGGACTTGGCAACATGGCCAAGGGATTAGACCTCCTTGTAGGGAAGAGATGAAAGCAAAGTGTAATGAGAGGCAAAAACAGAAGTTAAAGATGTTGTCAGTCTGAAATGTTATCAGAAAAAGAACCAGGTAATTCATCCTCTCCCCCATTGCTGCTGCCAGGGCTTTGGCTCTTTCTCCATCAGCTGTTGGATCACACTGGCAATTTTCTCTGATTTTGCTAAAATCTGGACAAATAGATCCTACCTTTAAAGCTGGTATTTCTTGATCTGTCTGATCAACACTCCATGCTCTGTGCTCTCCTCTGGAACACGTTAATGAGCGAGCAGCAGAGTGGGAAATTCCTGTATTGGGGTTTTTCTAATGTGCTCAGTCACTCTTGCCTTCGTGTTCCTAAGGCAGCAAAGCATTCCTGTCTTTGGGAACACAGGCATTTGTGCATCTCAGCACAGGTGAAGATTGACTGATGATATTAATAATGTCAAATTATACTCCTCTCTTCTGTAATACTCTCAGGTTATTTTACAGATAATAAGGATGAGATAGACAGGTGCAATGAGTCTTAGGATGTTTTAATTTCATCTGATTCTTCGCTTCTACTGTATTTTATTGTTTCCAGGAGGAGATACTTGGGAATTGTAGACTTATGACACTAAATTAACCTTGGTGGCAATTCCACAGAGAGTTCAGGAAATTGTTTTGACATGTTGAGAAGGAAAAAAGGTGACCTCCACAATTACGTCTCCTGAGAAATTAAAAAAATAATCTGGTTATCATTTCAAGGCAATCAGCCCTCTGTGGTGTTGTCCTACATTTTTTTGGTTTCTTGTTCAATCCCAGTCTTTGATCAACCACAACCCTGGATAGTTTCCAGCTCAGGGCTGACAGTGGATGACATGGTGGTGGATCAGAGACTACAAAGCCCTAAGTCAGGTTCATGTCCATGTAGTCCATTAATCAGCTCCTGCTTTTGGTTCTTCTCTGGAGGAGCCTGACACCTGAATTCCTGTTTGGCAGCCACTGGAGAAAAAAAAAAAAAAAAAGAGAAAAACCAAAACTGATAACGTCATAGAAACTTGACTTCTGCTCCCCCGAAAGATCAAGTACAGCAATAGGACTGTATAAGGAAAAAATTACCATTCTCTTGCCTTCCCTACAAGAAATATTGAAAAGTAGAAAATTTGTGGCTTTTAAAGCTGTCCAGGGAAGAATCTTCTGTAGTAGAACCACAGAATCACAGAATATTTTGGGTTGGAAGGGACCTTAAAGTTCATCTAGTACTAACACCCTGCCATGGGCAGGAACACCTTCCACTATCCCAGGTTGCTCCAAGCCCCATCCAACCTGGCCTTGGACACTCCCAGGAATGGGAAAGTCAGAGCATCTCTGGACAATCTGTGCCAGGGCCTCACCACCCTCACAGGGGAGAATTTTTTCTTAATATCTCATGTTCCGGTGGTGTAGACCTGGTGGAAGTACAGGTTGTGTCCAGCGTGCTGTGGATCTCTGGGAAAACACCTTGCCACCAGAAATGGCAGGGAATTGATGCTTGGCCTCTTCAACAGCGTCTGCTTCTCACATCAGGTAAAAAAGGGTGGCTTTGAAAGTCTTTGAATTTGTAACATGAAAGATACAGGGAATAAAGGTCAGGTTTCTGTGAGTATTTAAAAAGATCTTGGCGGGTTTTTGAACGAGCAAAACCAGTTTGTTTCCTCTAAGCGTAGTGGAAGGAAGTGGGAGCTAGACAGTAACCTGATTTTCTGTGTTCCTACTTCTATCCTGAAGCCTTGGTTTTCAAAGCCACTCAGGTCCAGGAATAGCATCGTGCAGGGGGGAGTGAGGCACTGGACATTGTAGTGAGAGCACTGCCAGGTCCTACAGGAAATGTTGATTTTGGTGCAGAAATCAGAAGTCAATAAAGACAAGAAATTCATCAGAGATGGATGAAAGCAATTCCCATCTTTCTTTCCTCTAACTCAATAAGAAAGCTGAGAAAAAAAAAAAACAGACTCGAATGAGTTAAATATTTAAATGTGAATTGCCCCCTCCTACTCCGCCCCGGAATTTCCAGAGTACATAGCTGTGGAGGTTTTTACTTTTGCTACCTGTCCAGCTAATTAATACCTGCCAGTTTACTTTTCCCACTCTTGCTATTTTTGGACTGCTATTTTATTGGGAAAAAAAAAAAAAGAGAGAGAGAGAAAAGGGAGAGAGAGGAGGCTAAAAGAAAACCTCTGGATTTCATCTCCTCTGGTGAAAAGAATGCATGTCTGGTGTTAATTCAAATATTGAATCACTTTCAAACTTCTCCACATTTTTTCTCCTCATTTAAAGGTTTTTATGCTTTTTAAACCATGTAATGCACAATAAAGATTCCATTCATTTTCTCCATAGCAACATGTTTGTATTGGTTTCTTTTCCTTTCCTTTTTCCTCCTAGGTGCTCTTGTCACTGAAGTCTGTCAGTGACCAGCTTGATGAAGTGCCTTTGAGGGTAGTGTAAATCCAGGGATGCACCCATTAAATAACATCTGCAGTAAATTGCAGATGTAAACCGGTCCTTGGGACAGAGTGACAAAGCAAATTCCTAAAAAATTAGTGACAAATGGAGTTTCTCAAGTTCTTTTTTTAAAGTCAGGATGTGCTCAGTCTTGCTAGGCTGAGTTGGAGCCAGATGCTTTTCCTTGTAGGCATCCTGACAGATTACAAGGAGGGTTGGAAACGCCACTGCAAGGCACTGAAGCTCATCAACATATTGCTGACAGCAGTGCTTGGGTCCCTCTCCATCTTCCCAACTGATCATCTGTAAACAAACAATAATAATCCAGGGTTGAGTTCACAGTCTTGATTTATGGGCATGAACTAAGAATTCATCACTGGTGGAGTTTATATTTTTCTGCTAAAGGAGGAGTAGCCAAAGCTGTGAAAGAACAATTAATATTGATATATCTGGATGTGCAGACAGAAATAAACCCCAGCATCCAGCCAAGCCATATGTGACCCTGGAGTAAATCAAAGGAACAAGGAAACAAGAAGCTCGGATGAGAAGCCCATGCCTTGCTGGTGTGCCAGCCCATGTCAAGCTGGTGAGCTTTGAGGCAGGCCTGACAGGTCCACAGATGCAAGATAATCCAGGACATTTGAGTGCTGTGCAATCTCTGACACCAACCCTCTTCCCTCTTCCAGTCAGATGAGTCTTCAGCTCGTGTTCATCTCCCTGTGGTGGTGGTGGACTCACAGGAATGACACCTAACGTTTTAAGGAGGTCGAGTCAGACCTCTGGATTCTCTTCAGAAGCCAGGGTGGAATCAAGACAGGTCTGGGGCATGCTTCAATTTAATTTCTATGCTTGTAACTTGGCTTCCCAAATCCAAGAGATCTGTGGCTCCATTCTAGAGGTTTCCCAAAATCTTTTCCACAGCTGTGGGATGAAGTTCTCTTTGTCGGGGGAATTATTGCCTTTGTAACAGGAATGCCTTCCAACTGCAGCAGAAAAAGGACTTCAGAACATCTGATTACCAGACTGGTAACAGCATGGCCAGGCAGTGAAGATTGACCTGTTCTCAGACATTCAGGGTCTTAATCACCTGATTTATCTTCAGGGATGGGATTTTTCCCAATATTTACATGTTTTTGGGAGGGAAGTGTCTACTGAACAATTCAGCCTGGGCTCTCTTTTCTCTCACAGGAGAGTGACTCAGTGGCACTGAAGAAGTTCAGGACAAGATTTGGTTTATCCTAAAGAAGATGCATCTCTGAGGTTTAATGAATCGCATTCCTGCCCTCACTGAATATGTTGACTTATTGTCCATGCTTACAGTGGGCATCTGATGGAAATACTAAATATGGACAGCGTAAATTAGAAGGGTGGATCCCAGACAAGTCAAATAGTGGAAATACTTCTAAACATCTCCTCCATGTCTGCATCTCAGAGTGTGATCAAACCCAACCCATGATAAATATGCACATAAGGTGATCAGCCACCTCACAGAAGTGTCTACCTGGTTTAGGATTTAAATGCCTCAGTTTTAGAAAACCAGACCAACTGGTTTTCTAAACCTGTAAAAATGTGCCCTCATGGTGCCAGGATGATTTTTTGCCTTTTCTTTTATATCCGTCTTACATACCCTTTTATATAGTTTTATGTATTCTTAGTGCTTTTAGCTCACATACTTGTAACTTTCCAAGCCTAATAACTCAGCTCAGACCCACAGCACCGTTAAACCAGAAAACCAAACATCCTGGGAGCCCCAGACACCAAAATCCTCTCCAGAACACATTTTTGTAACCTCAGATAGGCCCATCCAGGGGGAAGGTACCTCAGAATGAGAGGTTCACTCAAGCCTCTCATTGGGGGATCTTTGATAGAAATGCTAATTTGCAAGGTCTATAATTGTGTATATTTAGGTGTGTGAAGAGGGGTGTGTGCATTTTGGGGCATTCCACCTGGACCAAGTGCTGCACCCAAGGATCCTTAAATAAATACCAAGGTAATTATTTTATACCCTTTTCCCCATAAACCATGTTTTGGTTTTAATTTTAAGACCAGGGAAAAGCAACACTCACATCTCTGTTTGGAAAAATGCCTCTTAACACTGGCAGTGCTAAAGCCCTCATGTCCAGTCTGGGAATGCTTTTTTTCCAAAATTCCCTCAATAGGAAAAGGATCCAGCTAGGCTTTTCCAGTATTAAAATTTACCCAAGTGATGGTAAGACACATGCTTTGGACTCCACAGACATTTATAATCATTATTTCATTTATCATCATTTATAATTATATGCAGAGATGAAGGACAGCATGCAGGGACCACTGCCCCGTGGCTCTAGGCATGGTACCAAAGCCATGCCATCACGATGGAGTTGTCCTCTCCTTTATTTTCAATAAACTGCTTTGGTAGAAAACAGTCCTGTTTGCAGTCATTCATACATTTTCCTGTCTGGGACAAAAAATGAAAGGAAAAAAACCCAAATCCCTCAATTTTTATTATTAGAGGCTTTTTTAAATGTTCCTATTCCCACAGCAGGAGCTGAAACCCAAACTTATTGACCTCCTGTTGGCCTGAAAACTCCTTGTGGTTATTACCACTTTGCACCAGATTCCTGCCACTGACCTTGATGGGAAAACTCCTTAACCCACTTACTGAATCCCCCAAGTCATCCTGAAGCCAGAGAGTAACAGTTAATAAAGGCCTTGCCAGGTTTCAGGGTGTTTTTAGCTGACCTGTATTTCGACTTGTTACAGGATCTGCCATGTAAGAAAAACCCAGGGGTAGCACTCCCAATGCTGAGCACACCGAGATGGCTCTGGGGATTGAGACTGAACTGTGGCCCTGCCCCTGATGTACACCTGTAAAAATACACAGAATTCACAGGGTAAGGGGGGAAAGAAAAGGTAAAGGCAGAGAAAAATAGATGGGATGGGGTGGAAGGGAGGATTCAGCCTTCTCAGAAATAAGTGTACTGCGTTTCTGAGTTCTCACTTTGAGAAGGGGCTGAGTTATGCTGGATTATGTTGTCTTGCCATGTGTGGCACAGGGGACACTGAACCCATGCACTTTAGGGAACAAGTGACACACAGAATAACAGAATCACAGAATGGCTGAGGTTGGAAGTGACCTGTGAAGGTCATCTGGTCCAACCCACCTGCTGGAGCATGGTCACCTACAGCTAATAGTCCAGGATGGTGCCAGATGTCTTTTTAATATCTCCAATGAGACTTCAGAAACACTCACGGCAACTTAGGCCAGTGCTCAGTCACCCTGAACACACATAAAAATGTGTTTCCTGCTGTTCAGAAGGAAATCCTCGTGTTTCAGTTTATGCTGCCTGTTTTCAGGTACCACTCAAAAAAGCCTCTTTTCAGTCTCCCTTCAGGTGTTTACAGATATTAATAAAAGCCTCCCAAGCCTGCTCTTCTCTGGGGTGAACAATCTCAGATCTCAGTCTTTTCTCATGGGAGAGATGCTCCAGTCCCTGCATTCTCCTCATGGCCTTTGATGGACTTTCTCCAGTGTTCATGTCTCTTACTGGAGAGCCTGGAATGGGACACAGTGTGCCAGGTGTGGTAGAGAACACACATCCAGGGCACTGCAGAGTCACAGAATGGTCAGGGTTGGAAGGGACTTTGAACATCCCCTCCTTCCAAACCCCCTGCCGTGGGCAGGGACACCTCCCACTATCCCAGGTAGCTCCAAGCCCTGTCCAACCTGGCCTTGGACACTTCCAAAGATAGGGCAGCCACTTCTCTGGGCAACCTGTGCCAGTGCCTCACCACCCTCTGAGTAAAGAACTTATCCCCAAAATCCCATCTAACCCTGCCCTCTGGCAGTGGGAAGGCATTCCCTCTCATCGTGTCACACCTTGGCCTTGTCCAAAGTCCCTCTCCAGGTCCCTTGGAACGCCTTTAGGCACTGGAAAAGGCTCTGAGGTCTGCCCAGAGTCTTCTCTTCTCCAGGCTGAACAGTCCCAACTCTCCCAGCCTTTCCTCATAGCATAATTTTTGAATTTCTTTAAACATTTTGCCCAAGCTGACATTTTCTGTGGGGGGTCATAGCCAGCTCCTCATTCCTGGTGCAGTGGTGAGAGCACCACCAGCTTTGCACTTGCAGTGACACAATTGCCACTGCTGCTACCTGGCATTTCCATGCTCCCAGACTCAGCTGAAGTGACAGTGTTGGAAGGACGGTGTAAAAGAGAAAGAAGAAAACTGACAGCTCCGTAAAAGCCTCACACAAATAGGGCAGTGCTTGACATAATGCTGTTCCAAAATCAGTCGCTTGGACTTGATCTGCCAGGCTTGCAAAAAGCTGCTTGTTGCCTGGGTTTTGCTGGGAAAGGTGGTTTGATTTGGCTCCTCTGGGTTTAACATCCTGAGCGAAGCTGGGCAGATGCCATCAGTAAAAAAACAGCTTCAACTGGGAGGAAATAGAGCTGAAGAACACAGATTTGTCTGAGAGGATCTGGCTAAAGAATTTTCAACTGCAAATGCACATAAACAGGAATCGAAAAAAAACGCTTGGTTGGACTGAACAGGAGAAGATCACCAGTAAAGCATGTCCCAGAGTCCTTCATTTGTATATTTAAAAAAAACATGTAATTTTGTTATTTCTCTAAAGGCTCTTTTTTGTCCATCATTTTTCTTTAAATGACACCAGCTGAGTATCCAGGGATTTGAGATCTTCCTTCTCAGCACCACTTTCTGCTCTGTAACAGAGTGCAGTCCAGTTGTCCCATCACTGAACCCCCTGAGCATGAAGACTTAGTTGACAACAAACTGTCTACAACGTTGACTGAATCATCCTCTGGAAGTTTCAGCCTTCCCCTGGCCACAGGAGAGTGCAGCTGGGATGAGACACTTAGGGAAGAAAACAGGTCAGGTGAATCCTACACTACAATGACTCCTCAAACCACCACCTGAATTTGAGAACCCAGCTCTCTGCAATGCAATCGGTGCACACTCTGACCACTGATGCTCCCCGAAAATCAGATCTCATCAATAAAGGAGGTGAGGTTATCTCCCTGCCCAGCACAGAAGAGCAGCCAGTTGGAGCTGCTACATAACACAAGTGATAGTAGAGAGTCCTGAAATTATTCGGGTTGTAAAGACCTCTGGGGTCATCGAGTCCAACCATTCCCCCAGCCCTGACAAGGCCACCACTAAACCATGTTCCCACGTGCCACATCTACACATCTTTTAAACCCCTCCAGGGATGGTGACTCCATCACTTCCTTGAGCAGCCTGACAACCCTCTGGGTGAAGAAATTTTTCCTAATATTCAATCTAAACCTCTCGTGGTGAAATTCAAGGCTGTTCCCTCTCGCCCTATGCCTTGTGAGGTGCTCTCACTACAAGAGTTGCTCTTTGCTGGATATGTTGCTCTTGCTCTGATACAAACCAAGGCTTCTCCCACACCCTTCGGGGATGCTTCCCTCTAGGAAGATTGAAACTCTTCATCTGTTTTCTCAATCTTCCATTCCCTTGATTGCAGAAATGTCTAAACCAGTTGTAGACAGCCAAGAATGAGTTTCTAGTGATTAACATGAAGAGATACCTGGAGATGGACTTTTGAAATGGTTCGGGAAAACTTTTTGGTTGCTATTTCCCAAAGCAACTCTTCAAGATTTCTGGCTCCAGGGAAGCTTTGGGATCAGTTCAGGAACGGGTAATAGAGAGAGCAGAATGTGCTGAGGATTGTCGATACCAGAATAAAAAAAAAAAGAGATAAAACATCTGAGTTAGAAATTCTCAGACCACGAGCACTTCCAATTAGGAGACAAGACAGCAGCAGGGTAATTTCAGGGTAATTTCCTACTCTTGAGTCCCTGGCACAGGGTGCCCAGAGAAGCTGTGGCTGCCCCACCCCTGGAGGTGTTCAAGGCCAGGTTGGATGTGGCTTGGAGCAACCTGGGATAGTGGAAGCTGTCCTGCTCATGGCAGGGGGTTGGAGCTGGATGATCTTTTAGGTCCCTTCCAACCCAAACCAGTCTATTTTTCCACCGTAAATGTTATATTTTTGACCTGGATCAGTTTCTCTGGTCATGTAATGAGAAAGGAAATAGGTAACCAGGGTGCAGCAGGGGAAGCATTAAACCAAGGGTGGCTACCTGGGATATTCTTAAATAATGGAGGAAATTTCATAAATAATTAGTGCCAAGTAAGGCAGAGCTGTCTCTGACCCCACAAAAGGACAAAGCTCTCTTTTGAGAGGCCCTGGTTTTGCTCAAGGAGAGATAGGTGGTCTCCCTGGGCTTTGAGTAGCCCTGGATGGAAGAACCTGAATTTATCTGGATCCCCTGTGTCAGCAAGAAGCAATAGGCACCCTCTGCAGGACTCATCTCCCTCCAGGGTCTCTTCCAGAGGGCGGATGAGATCACCCCCTCATTTCTCAGAGTAGTAACTGCTGATTAAAAATTCAACTCTTTTGTGGCCTCCCATCCTCTGCCTGTCAGTGTGCAAACATGCCAGACCTCAGCAGGGCTAAGCAGCACTAAATCATCTGTGTGGGAGAAAGCTGCGAGGGAAAACCAAACCTCGTGGGGCAGAAGCACATGTGGGCAACGAGGGAAAAATAAAAATACTCCCTGTCTTGCTGACACCTTCACCATCTTGCAGAAACCTCTTCCCCCTCAGGGTTTCAGCCTCCCCACCTGGGAAACAGTGAGGTCAATAATTAATTGGTGTACTTTGCTGTGCTGAATAAGGGCTTCCAAACCCACGAAGCAAGCAGCTCTCACTTCATGGACGTCAGGAGCTGGGAATGGGAGGCAGAAAAAACTCTGGGACCTTCAGGCAACTGTCTTCTTCATAGCTGGGGAGTGATTAAACTGCACATTTAATTGCTTTGATGTATATTTGTTTTACATGAATGCAAGACCCAAGCTAATCTAATCGGCTTATTCGCTAACAATGGACCCTAAACTGTACGTAAATGACCGTTAAATTATCAGCTATCAGAGAGATCTGCAATTGGATTTGGAATGGGAAAGAAAATGAGGGCTCAGAGGAGCAATTATTATTTTTTATTTTTGTATTTTTTTTTCTTTTTTTTTTTTTTAAAGCAGCCTTATTATCTATAAAAGAGCCTTGCTCGGGAGACAAGTGTTCCCGTTGGAAAATCAATAATGGAGCTGCTGCGATAGCAGCAGAAACCTGTCAAGTTTCAATTAGTGCTTGGGAGAGGTTGATCCTCTTCCCTGATCCTGTCACTTGCTAACACCAGGGAAGTTTTGGGGCTTATTTATTGTCTGGAGAAATCTGAATCCTCAGCAGTAAGAATTTGGGGCAGTGTTGCTGTTGAGTTCGGGGACGGCGAAAAATGGCGGCATAAATTTTAGATGAAAAAGGTATTTATTATGAAAATTTTTTCTTTTATATATTTAGGGTCATTAGAGCAGGGCACAATTATTGGTTCTTGGGTAAGCATTTTTTTAGTGTCATTGGTTAGTTACAACAATGCTTAAGAATAACAAGTTGGAATAACAAGATGAAAGAACACCACTTGCAAAATAATAGTTTACAAAAACACATAAGATGTGTTCTCCTGGTTCTCAGCTCCATTTGTGAGAAAGCAACTTCTTCTCACAAACAGGGCTGGGAGCTGGAAAATTTCTGATCAAACTTGTCAGTGTCCACAGGGCAGCAATAATTGCTATCAAGATCTGCAGGCAACCCCATCTTTTTGTTTTGTCCTTTTTTCTTCTTGGACTCCTGAAGATGCCTGAGACCATGAAGGATTTTAAAGTGTTTTGTGGGAAATACATCATTAAGGAGATGAGGGCTGTAGTCTGCTGCTCTCACAAATTGAGCTGGTTCCCTACTGCATCTCGACAGAAGACTGGATGGTTTTTTGGATTTGTGCTGAGACTTTGAAATTAAATATTTACACGGCACCTAAAACACGGAGGACTTGATACGAGATGGAAAGCTGGTTCCTGCAGTCAAAACACAAAATATCCTGAGATGTCACCTTGTGTCCACTGGTAAAACCCTCAACTCATCCACCTTACAGCTCTTCTCTCTCCACAATTTTATACTCAAGCTGCTTTTTTGCTTCCCTCCCCAAAGATTTCTTCTCACAGATCAACCTCTCAGGTGTGAGCAGGTGGTGCTGGCCCTACTGTGCCATGCAGAATGTCCCCAGCTGTCCCTTTGACCAACTCTGCTGGCTCACTTTGCACAATACATGGGCAGTCAGGGCAGCCCTTAGGAAGGGATGGAAATCCTGCTCTCCTGTACTTTACCCAGTAGAAAATAGGAGGATTTTGCACTTGTAACAGGAGCATACCTTTGTTTTAATCAGCAAAGTCACACACGGGTAGGAACCTGCTGTCTTTTCAGGTGTCTTGGCGCTTCCAGGAAGAAATGAACCCAAAGCAGAACTGTGCAGAAACAAAAGGTGCAGTGTAAGGTGGGGACAGGATCCATGTCACCTGCCTGGCATGGTGCTGGCTACAGCCAGGGGCTGGGTCTCAGCTGGTTCCAGACCAACAGAGATGTCAGCTCTTCTTGATGGTGATTCAAGACAGACTATCATGGTAGGCGGAACAGTCACGGTTCAGGAGAGGTCAACTTCTTCATCTCTTCTCAGCTTGGAGAAGAGAAGCATCTGGGGACAACTCCTTGTGACCTTTCAGTATTTAAACTGGGCTTATAAAAGAGAGGGAGTGATATTTTACACAGGCAAAGACTGAAAGCACAAGGGGGAATGGTTTTAGCCTAAAAGAGGAGAGTTTTAGATCATGTATTAGGAGGAACTTCTTTACTCAGAGGGTGGTGAGGCCCTGGCACAGGTTGCCCAGAGAAGCTGTGGATGTCCCATTCCTGGAAGTATCCAAAGCCAGGGATTGGAGGAACCTGGAATAGTGGAAGGTGTCCCTGGCCCACGGCAGGGGGTGGAACTCGATGATCCTTAGGTCTTTTCCAACACAAACCATTCCATGATTCTTTCCATTGACTGATGAGGGTTCCTGGTGAGCAGCTTCCAGGAGATTTTCAGATACTCAAAGTTCAGTAAAGAATTCCAGGGTTGGCAACTTGTTCAAAACTTTGTATCTGCATTTCTTTATACATAAGAAAAATCAAAGCTTCCTCTCCCTGTCATGCGTTATCACTTGGTGGATTGACATGAAAGTTCCCAATCCTCCAGTGCCCCTCATGGAACAGATGTTTGGGAGAAGGGAATATCAATATCATTTCACAGGAAGTTTATCAGTAGAGTTCTGACAAGATTAATTTCCTACTTCAGACAATGATTCGTCTATTAGGAGATTCTCGAATACTTAATTAACATAAATTATTAAAGAGCACTGCAGGAATTGTGGATACACGCTGGAGTAAGGCACGCCCCTAAAGTTACAGTGTGCCTGAAAATTGCAGAAACACACAATATTTTTTAAATAGCCATGAATTTATGAATGAATGAGTTTTGTAGTTCACTAGAAGTTACTCTTCTCTGATTTTAGAGAGAAATTTCAGAGCAAGTGGATTCTTTATTCCATGCCAGTGACTTAAAACTTGGAATCATGACTAGGATAAGGGGACTGCTATTCTGAAGTACAGGTTTGTGCTCCCAGCTCCCCAGACACAGATTTGCTTATTTTGTGACTTGCTCTAAGGCAGTCAAAAATTTCTAGCTGAAAGAATTTTGGTGGAAAAGGTAGATTCCAAACTGATAAAAACTCCATGTGAATTTTTGACAGGGTGTTGATTATTTTTTAATCTGCAGAAAAACAAACAAAATCAAAATATTTCTTTAGTATTCTTCTAAAACAAAAATCCTTCATTTTTATTTTTATTTATTTTAATTTGAAATGATGTTTCATTTAGATATTTTTTCTTCTGTGCTGAGGAAACACATTATAAAGCTTGAAAACAACAAGAAGAAATTCATTGTGGATGGAAGACAACATTCAGTTAAACTCGAATGTGCCAAGCTTGTTCATCTGTTTGTTTGTTTTCCATTTTCAGTCAGCTGATTTTCTTTTGTTTTTCTTAGTTCCATTTAAGATCTGCCTCCAACTTATTCATTTATTTGCTTACCTTGAGGAATTGGCAGCAAAAATGGAAAAACTGTTATTCCCACATCTTGGTTTAGGAAATAGTGTATCATGATCAGTGCCTTTCAGGGGTCCAGAAATTGCTCCAGATCTCTAGATAACATTTTAATATAAAGGAGAATAAGTAACAGACTAGAAATAACTATAGAGTAATAATAATTGTACTACTACTACTACTAGTAATCATAATAATAATGATAGTAATCATAATAATATGGAGAGGTTTGTCCAGAGAGGTTGTGGCTGCCCCATTCCTGGAACTGTTCAAGGAATGAACAGTTCATTCTGCTCAGACCCAGGTTGGATGGGTTCTGAGCAACCTGGTCTCATGGAAGGAGCATGGTGTGAGGCAGACATCCTTCGTGTGCATGAGGACATGACTTTTAGAATCACAGAATAGAATAACAGAATGGCCTAGGCTGGAAGAGACCTTAAAGATCATCACATTCCAATCCTCTGCCACGGGCAGGGACACCTTCCACTATCCCAGGTTGCTCCAAGTCCCATCCAACCTGGCCTTGGACACTTCCAGGGATGGGGCAGC